>CASHTH010000391.1:0-39170 GCA_030341885.1 Geodia barretti
GAGTGCCTTTCTCTCAGTTTGGGCTGTGACTGAATGTGTGGTGATGAAAGACCCATTTCAGCCGGAAACTTTGAAAAGAAACAGGTGCAACTCTCTCTCTCTCTCTTTCTCTCTCCCACTTGATCTTATTCAATTGCTGATACAGGGGGTTCGGTTTTGTCAATTCGAAGATCCGGCTGCAAGTGGATCGCGTCGTGAATCCACAACCACTCACCCCCTGGACGAAAAGACGGTTGAGTAGTGTCACGTGACTATCACTCTATCTACAAGTGCATTCGTTGGTTGTGCTAATGAGGTGTAAATAGACCTTTCATTGTCTCCATCTCACAGATTGACCCCAAAAGACTCAGAAGAATCGGTGAGTTGTGAATTTTTAGTAACTGATGCCATCATTATTCCCCCCCTCTCCTCTCCCACCTTCTCCCCCTCTCTCTTCTTTCCCTCGTTCGCTCTCCCTCCCTCTCTTCCTGTCCCTCCCTCCCTCTCTTCCTTCTCCTATATAGCAGGGTGTAAAGGACACAGACAAGAAGGTCTTCATTGGAGGGCTGGCCAGTACAACAACTGAAGAGCAGGTCAAGGACTACTTCAACACGCAGTATGGCGGAGTGAGTATATACAATAGGGTACTAGTCCTATTGCACCCACTGCTCTGTCCCACATTTCCTTGTAGGTGGTCGAAGTTGTGTTCAAAATGGACGGCAAAACGCAGCGAAAAAGAGGTCAGTAATGTTAAAAGAAAACGTGTTTTTCCTCCACCTCACTATTGCTATATATACTGTGTAGCTTTATCTGTGGGCATACTAAAGTATTTTCATGAGTGACCCACTGTCCAAAATTAACATGAAATGCAAAAATCGCCTCCACCACACATCTTTAGGTTTGAAAAACGCTCAGATATGTCGGCCGTAGAAGAGTATTGTATCATTAGCTGTTAACATGTTTACTAACTTTACCTAAGATTATGTACTTGTCTCCCAACCATGCCTACATACATGTACCTACCTACGTCATCTACCTACTCCCCACCTACCTACTGTACCTATGACGACCGTACCCATGGCTACCGTATCTATGGCAACCGCGCCCATGGTGACGACACCTACAGGGTTTGGATTTGTTGTATTCGAGTCGGTTGAATACGTGGCAAAGGTGTTGCAGGTCCAGTATCACGAAATCGACGGCAAAAAGGTTTTGAAGTAATCCTACAATCACACAGCACACACACACACCATCATTTTTGAATTAATGTGTGTTGATATTAATAAAATTGTACACCATCTTGACCTCTCTATCCATTGTAGTAGTAGACGTGTCAAACACACTGTAACCGGTTTTCTGTTGGTGCTCAATCTTTCTACCTCTCTTACCACCTCTCTCTCTCTTTCCACATCCTCTTTCCCTACCTTCTCTCTCTCTCTCTCTCTATCTCTCTCTCTCCTGAAGGTCGAAACTAAGAAGGCTGAACCACGAAGCAACACAGCTAGTGCAATGCGATTGAATCCAACTATGGGCTTCTTTCCTGGGCCATACGGAGGACCTGGTAAGTAGTAATCTTCCAGTGTCATTTCTAGTAATCTTTTGGTGTAACTATATACTCTGGTTATTTTATTGTAATCTCTCTGGTAATCTTCTGGTAATCTCTCTGTAATCTCTAGTAATCTGCCTGTTTCACAGACTATTCAGGAGGCAATGGTCACTATGGAGGACAGTGGGGACCAGCTGCCAATCAGCAATACTACAGCACAACTTACCCTACTCCTCATCCAGGTAAAATTTTACTCTACGGCGTAAAATTTTGCCGGGTGCGTGCAAATTTATCTGGGATGGAAAACGGAGCCTGTTGAGGCGTTTCTAACTGGTCATATTCCATACCAGTTGGAGTCAGGACAGGCAAAGAGCAATGGAGTGGAATAAAGACACACTATATATCCTGCTCAGCTAGCTAAAACTGGTTGAGTAGGCCACTCTTATCCACACAAGTTACCTCATAGTGTTTCAAAAATATTTCTATACGTAACTTCATTTTTGCTCTTTCTTAAATCACCATCATTTAACTCTCTTCACATCACATGCTTTAACTTAACTCTCATAACAACATTTGAATTTTAACCCTCTTCCCACGGGTTTTACAACACATTTGTGTCTCCCCCGATGCACAGGCTATGGACCTCAGTACAGTACCGGAGGGAGCTACCCGTATGACCACTCTGGCTATCCTCGAACTCAGACCTCAGCTGGAGACAGACCGGCTGACCCTCACCAGTCCTACTACCAGACACAACACACCTACGGTCCGTCTCACCTCCCTTCAGGACAGCCTCACAACCTGTCCTGATTGTGAATATGTACAATGCTGCATTTTGGGCCCAAAACGCAAGTTACAGGCGTGCAATTCAGATGAGTAGGCAGCCTTGTTTCGCTCACCCACAAATTAGTTGTCCGAATGATGCTGTATATTTGTATGTGGTGACCATGCCGCAATGCTTTTTACCACGCATAAAATGCCAGTTTCTATATAGTCATTCATTGTGTTTCTCTGACTTTTCAGGTCAGCAGCAGCCAGGAGTAGGAGGAGGAGCAGGGGTAGGGGGATACGGTCATGAAAATGGAGGATACAACTCGCAGGGAAGGGGAGGATTTTCTGGAGGAGGCCATGGCGGATACAGGCAGCATTCTGGAGGGTGAGTATATAGCTCCATGAGATCTCTTTGGCACCTACTGATTTCCATCATTGTTACAAGCCACACCTCAAATAGATACCAAAGGCCTTGCTGAATCTTGCTATTATGCTAAATAGTCTCTTCACCTTATCCCACACACAGCTATGGAAGAGGAGGTGGAGGTGCTATGCAGCAGCAACAGCAGCAATATTGTACTACTGGCACCTACCATCACTAATCATGTGATGAATGAAGCCACACTCAACCGGTTGCTACTAGAAACAATCTCCCGACCCAATGCTATTCCCTATTTCTCGTGACAAAATATTTTTACATTTTTAACTGAAACTCGCTGCATGCGCATGATTTGCAGCGCAAGATGAGGTATACGGGTCAGTTAGGAGCAGATGGGGAGGAAAGATGAAAGGTGGGAGCAAGGCAGTAGCAAAAGTGTCTAATTAGACTGAGAAGTGTTTCCTTATTGAGGTTTCACTGTAATTTCGTGTGCGTGTGTGGGTTAATCTGGCAACAAGTTGTTTCAATACTGATGGTCACGCAAAGGGTTTGAGGCCAAAAATATGAACACAATTTCAGTTCAGTTTGACGCTGCTTCGTTCTTCTCTTCAGTGTCCATAGTTACCAGCCACTCCGGCTCCACCTCCGTAGTGATGAGTTTGCTGAGGAGGCTGCTGTTGCTGGTGGGCAGCAGCTGCTGCTTGACCATAGCTGTCAGGGAAGGGAGGGGGGGAGAGAAAAAAGGAAATCAGTGCTATAATTATGTGAAGCTAGGGAAAACTCTTCTGCTGTGTAATAATATGACTGTTGTCGCGATCTGCACGCTATACTCATTGTATGTGTACTGTACCTGGCCAGTTGCTGGTTGTACCCAGTCTCCTGGGTGGTGGGGTAGGCACTTCGTCCATATGCAGCCGATTCCTGGGTGTACCCTGTACCCATCTGCTGGGCCCCACTGTGACCTGCACACACACACATACAAACCTCGTAACTATACAGTTAGTATGCACTCATGCGTGAAAACATGTTTACAAAATATCGTAACTCGCATGGAGTTTTACTGAATGCCCGTGCAGTGCCGTTTCCCCGCACAAACGTAAAAACAAGCGTGCATCAATTGGAGTGTGTCCTTTTTAACACCAAGACAAGTAGGGAGGGTAAGTTGGGCCTTCTGAATCACTAGTGGAGGAAGAAGGTGTGGGTTTTGCTATATTCACAACCAGGACAGACTGTGACGCTGTCCTGAAGGGAGGTGAGACGGACCGTAGGTGTGTTGTGTCTGGTAGTAGGACTGGTGAGGGTCAGCCGGTCTGTCTCCAGCTGAGGTCTGAGTTCGAGGATAGCCAGAGTGGTCATACGGGTAGCTCCCTCCGGTACTGTACTGAGGTCCATAGCCTGTGCATCGGGGGAGACACAAATGTGTTGTAAAACCCGTGTGAATAGGGTTAAAATTTAAATGGTGGTACGAGAGTTAACAGAGTTTTAAAGTTAAGTGTCGAACGTACTGCACTCATACCTGATTGTTGCTGGTAGCCATAGTACTGGTTACTAGCACCACCGCCGTAGTACTGCTGGTACTGCCCATTGCTTGCTGCAGCTGTTGAACAGAGTATATAGGAGTTATACACTGGTATATATGGAGTGTTAACATAAGTTTTACTCATACTGTATATTGTATACCCTGCGGATGGTAAGGATAGGCTGGCTGTTGATACATGCGCTGCTGAAATTGTTGTGCCGGGGCCCCGCTCACTGGTGTACCGCGAGGTTCAGCTTTTTTAGCCTCAACCTAGAATAGCGAGGGGGGTAGGAAGAAGAGGGGGTTAAGAAGGTGGTAGGAAACACACTTTCACACGCCTTTCACCAAAACTCTAATTAATGCCCCACAACACCTCCCCCATACACAGAGAGAATAGAGAACCCCACCCTCTTTCCGCAGATCTCATGGTAGTGTAGTTTCACGACTTCATTACGAACTTCTTCAGTCTCGAACGCGACAAAACCAAAGCCTTACGTGTGAAAACGGTTTTACCGTCCAGGAGGGGTTGGGTAGAATCCATCGTAGTTACGGCACAGCAGTTTACAGCACAGCAGTTGTCGTAGTTACCAGCAGAGTAGTTACGCCAGTAGTTACAGACAGCAGTAGTTAATGACATGTAGGTAGGTAGATGGATAATTACAGTAGTTACATATGATACTTACGTCGTGGTTATAGATACTATATATAGAGACATGTACGGTGGAACCCCTCTAATCCAGACACCAATGGGACAGAAGAAAGCGTCCAAACGAGTGATGTGTCCTTATTTAGGGTATGGGTATTAGTAAGAGCTGTTCTTGGGGAAAGAAGAGGTGACCTCACTTTAGAGGGGTCTTCATCTTACACAAGAACTGCTTTTTTAGAAAGGTGTCCTTATTAAAGTGGTGTTGTCATTTCAGGGTGTCGTTAGAGAAGAGGGGCTCCACTGTACAGAGCGGTGGCGTCACAGTGTGGCGCACTGACCTCGTAGACGACTGGTGTCTTTGTCCTTCTTGAAGTCAACATCAGTTACCTGGAAAGAAGAGGGAGGGAGAACGATCGAATGACGTGGAGCCAATATTCAGGTGTCTTGGAAAGATCAAAATACCTGCAAACCTATAATTTATGCACACACAGCTGTGGAGTAGTCGCAGTTTGTAAAAAATTTTTTTTGAAAACTGACATGCAGACTGGACGTTGAAAAGATTTCATACATTTAAATGCCAGCTATATAGCACTTACTGTTCCATATCGTGACTCGAAATAATTCCGCACTTCTTGTTCCGTGGTCTGACTGGCAAGGCCACCAAGAAACACCTTCTTTTTAGTGTCTCCTCCTGACACCGGGCCTCCCTATGTCAGGATACACATTTAGGGAGGGAGGGAAGGAGAGAGATAGGGACGGAGGGAGGGAGGGAGACAAGAAGGAGGGAGAGAGATAGGGATCTATGAGATAGGAAAACGAGCTCGAGAATAAGAGAGACACATCGAAAAGAAGGGGACCGAGTACATATACGCAACCAGAACCGAGAGAGGGAAAAGTGGGAGAGATTAAAGGAAAATTCAACGAAAAAAACAATGTACATACATACCTTTAAAACAGCAGCTTTTGGGTCAACCTTTCAAGAGGCGGATAAATGACAAAGTTCATTATTCAACACACAAACACCAGCGATACACGCTCACATTCTTCCCATCCACGATATGAACTGGCATGGCAAGAACCTTCGCCACAGCAGCCGAGTCTTCAAATGTCACAAAACCAAAACCTCTGCGGAGAGTGCGTGTGGGTGTGTGTGTGTTCGGAGGTAGTGAGTGGTGCATGAGCGACGAGACGACAAGGTCGTCAAACCTGTTTTTCCTGATTCCTGGGTCCTGATCCGGGTCCCTCATTACCACACAATCCTTCACGGTCCCAAACTGCTGGAAGTGTCCCTGCATGCTCGCTGGCAGACACACACACACAACAGTATATACCCACAGTATATACAAGGACAGGGTGTCAACATGTTAGTTACGCAATCATTTGTAAGGCACACTCTGACTCTGCATGTCCACTAACAAAAAGGCGATACAGATACCAGCAAAACGCTCTTTTCCTCTCCCATGGGGCTTAAAATCACGTGAGCATAAGTTCGCACGTCCCCGATATCCTGTCCATTTCGAAAAAACAACTCGGGCACACTTACCTTCGTTCGTGTCCCAGCTCAGCCCCCCAACAAATATTTTCCTAGGGACAAACGACAGGGAGCGTAACAACGGTGAGTGAGGAAAAAATGGCGGAAGAGAGGACTCGACTCACCCTGGCTCGAATTGGGTGCCGGGCGACGACATCTGCTGAGTCTGCTGCTGAACTTCCATAACTTAGGGTACAGAAGTGTTCTTTTAGAGAGTAGAGGAGAGAGAGGTCACCAGGACGCCGGCAGTAGTAAGTACAGTAGCTACTTGTACACAGTAAATACACGGAACCACGCGCTCTCTTGATGAAGTTTGCGGTTGATGAAACGCGCATGCGCAATTTTAAGGTCAAAGGTCATTGTCATGGAACCGACGGCAAACAAAATGGCGACCATCGAGCATCAACGTCGTTCTTGCATCGCTACGCAAAGGTAGCAGCTAACTATAAGCTATCTATAGACAGGAAAATGCGGACAAAAATAGAGAGATGTTGTTTGTGGCAAACAGGAGCGACCGAGGGTACTCCAGTAAGGTGCAACAGTTGGTGAAACGGCTGGAGAAAGAGACGAGGGGAGTTGGAGAGGGGAGGGTGGGTGGAGGGGAGGGGAGGAGAGAGGTCAAGAGCTGGAGAGAGTGCTCACAGAGAGAACTGGAGAGGATTGGACCAGTGGCCAGGAGCCGCTACCTGGCAGTGAGTTACACAGCCTCCTTATCTTCTACACAAAAATGAGTATATATACTGTTGCAGTTTTTTATCCCTCAGAGACTAATGTCTTTCTGTTTCAGTATGAGCCACCTTCCAAGGAGGTCCAGGAGAAACAGATGGAGTCAGTGAAACGAGTCAGAGAGAGACAAGCTCAGCAGAGAACTGCGTGAGCCTCTCTCCTCTCCCTTTCTTACCCTCTCTTTTTCAAAACTGTAGCTAGCTGCTTTTCTATCTGACATAATGATTTAAAGTTAGTGATTTTCCCTCACTTAGTATAGGTGTTGCTGGACAGCACACCCTGCACATTATTTTGCGTACCATCTAATTTAGCTATTCTGTATATTATAAGCAATGCCAAAAGTTAACTGTTGTACGGTAGCTGTCTGTATCTCTGTCCCGGCAGGCAGCAGGAGCAGTTGAGTCTGGGTAAGTTGGTGGAGTTGGAGAAAGACAGTGAACTCATCGGACAAATCAAGCAAGTCACTTTAAGCAGAGCTGTCATCGTGGCGTTACGAGTTTTGCCCGTTGTTGTTTCAGAGCAGCGGAGGCCAGACATAGAATAAAGTCACTGCGAGAATGCTATGAAAAACAGCAGGTCAGTTCTTCTTCTCATCTGATTTTTCAAGGTAGGTACTTTTCACAGAGTTACCGGCAAATTGAACATAGAGAGTGACGGGTAATCAAAATATTGGTGAAATTTCCCCTTTAAACTGAAACACTAGGGTCAAGTAAGGATTTGAGACTTGCGCAAGACTCACGTTTCAAGTATATTAAAGAGTGTGTACATTAATATTCACCACACAGGATGAAGAACTTCAATGGCTCATCAACAGTCAACCCACTTCCCTTGAGGCCGTACGTCTTAAGACATTGCTGAGACCACACCCACCCGACCACGCCCACTCCACATCCATCATGGACCCTCTCTCACACACCCAGGTACAATATCTGCATTCTGTAAACTAACTCTGAGAGTGCAATGTTTAACTGCAGCGAAAACGATGTGAAATTCTGATAGAAGATGATACAAGAATAACGTGACTACTTTATTTTTAAATTATGGCATTAATATGAAAATTGTTCACGGTAAAAAGGTAGTTTACTGGTTTTAAAAATTGTTAATTAATTATCGACTGATTTTGGGAGGAGTTTTCCCGTTAGCTCTAGACAGGGGACAGTCCCCTCGGAGATCTCCATCATCCTCTTGACGAGGTCATAGTTCATCTCCTCGGTGACGACAGAGTCTTGTTTGTAGAGAGGGTGAGAGGTGAGGAAGTGTCTTATCCATCTTGCACCTGTCATTAGCTCACCTAGTGGGAGTGGAAGGGTATATTATACCTGTTGCTATAGTACTTTGAAAATAGCAGTACGCAAATTTACACAAGATGCTTAATATTAGTCTTTAATTGAGTTCATGTTGAGGAAATGAGTGATTTTGAGACTTATATACATTAATTTACTGGTCTAAAGATAGGGGCTGGAGGTAAGAGTCGAGTGGTAAGCTAAACCTCACTAGAAGGGGTTCTAGACAGACTGAAAATACTGGTCTAAAGTGTATAGGAGTGAGTTGTATAAACTTTACCAGAAGCTCTCTTGGAGATGAGTCGGAGGTACTGCATGACGGAGCATCGAGTGTCCACATCCATCTCTATACTGTTGACATACATCCTCACCAGAGGAATGAGACCCGGGAACTCGTCCTGAGTCCATTCCAGGGTGGAACGGAATAGAGAGCGAGCCACGGAATCGGAATAGGACCTAACCTTGCCATTGATGATAGTGTCCACAGACATTTCTGTGTACTCGTGGTCATGCGATCCCTTAGGCTCCGCCCCCTCGTTATCATCTTTGTCGTCGTCGGGGACAACACTCTTTCTGAAGTAAAACTTCTCGCTGCGAACCGCGTCTCTCTTCTGTGCCCTTGTCATGTTCTCCTGCATCTGATTGGTCAGTGTCATAGCAACCACATCATCTCCATGGTGACGACAAACCGGTTACCTTGGAGATTGGTATGAGGATGTTGAGTTTGAAAGAGAGAATGGCTCGCGTCAGCAGAACGACAAAGACGACGAATGCAGCGTTTTCAAAGTCAGTTAGCTGTACCTGTGTCAGGAGAAGGGGAGGGAAACAGGGGACGTAATGTTGAAGGAAAAGAGTTAAAAGAAGAGGAGGAAAAAAGGAACAGTGTTTATGAAGGAGTGCAGTGGAATCCCTCTACGGTGGGACAGTGTCTGTATTGGTGGTGTCCTTATTTCAGGTGTTAACAGTCTTTGGGGAGAGAAAAGGGGAGAAGGTGTCCTCTTCTGGCATAGAAGAAAGAGGGAGAGAGAATGAGAAGGAAGTGAGAGACAAGAAAGAGGAGAGAAAGAGAGAATGAGAAGAGAGAGAAGGGAGAGTGGAAGATGGGTTGAACATACTTCCAGTGGCCTGAACTCCACCCTCCATCCGATGGTAGAATTGAGAGGCGGAGGCTTGAACCTCATAGTCTGCCAGTTGGTGGACTGAATGTTCTGACAGGGGTAGAGAGGGGAGGGAGAGAAGGAGAGAGGAGAGAGGGGAGGGGGAGAAGGAGAGAGAGGAGAAAGGAGAGAGAGAGAGAGAGAGCTAACAAACGACTTGCGGATTGTTTAAATACAACGTTTCGAGGAAAAAGTTTGGCAAACGTGGTTATACTCACCTCGAAATGGTCGACGTCATCCTCGATGTTCTGATGAATCTTCTCCTCAAAGAGAGAGACGGGGTCCCTGATGAACAGGTGGGCCACATGACGTGCCAACAGCTCATCCACTCCTGGACAACATGAAAACACTTTCCCTGTTAACATTTTAATCACCAAATACAGTTTTGGCAAAAGCGTTGTTAAGTGGAGAACTATTGCCATAGTAACACAAATAATGCAAGGGCCAATTTGCCAAAATCGCAAAATTTTCACTTTATATGCCAATCTGCCAAAATCGCAGCCAAAATGCCCTCTTTTTGATCTCAAAGTGTCCAGCTATAGAATGGAACAACATTATTACACATACGTACGTATGTATACCTCCGTCGCGAAGGGTTTGGAAGATTTTGGGGTCGCAAAGAATTGGTATGTCGTTGTACTCGTGGCTGGAGATGTAGCAGTCTATGGTGTCATAGCGAGATGTCGGGATTGCAAACTGGGACTCAGAGAGAGGCTGTGAGGCGAATAGAATAAGGAAAAATGAACCTTTTTCAGCAACATTTTGAAGGCGATATAATGTAAAAATGCAGTTTTGCAAGAAACATTTTTCTAGGAGCCTCAAAAACATTTAGCAAACTAGAAGCACAATTACATTCCAAAAGGGACAAACCAAAAAAAAACAAAAAAACAGAAATTTGACGTATTTTTTAAAGACATGAACTGTAATTGCACAAACTCCCAAAGAGCAAGAAAGTCTTATTGTAAGAAGGTGGCCACCTTTAGTCCTCTCTCCTCCTCAGTTCTATCATCGACTGATCCAGACACTATGTTCCACCGGCAGTCCATGTCAGTCAGATAACCTCTAACTACAGGAGTCGCCGCTGAAATTGACAGCTGGGGGGGGCAATCAGCAGAATTTGAAGGACCCTGTAATACCATCGCTACCCACCATAATAGGGCATATAACTGCTAACTGGTCATATAGAAGTCTTGCTTCCGGGAGATCACATGCTTGGAATGTTACCTGTGGATCACATGATAAATCACATGACAGTCATGTGAGTCCCACAGACCTGTAGACAGCTGCAACCCATACCAAACCCCATACAGTCGAGGTAGACGTGATCAGGCTTTGCTCTGACTGAACCTGTGCCATCGATATCTGTTGGAAACTTCTCAACAAATGGACTTGGTGTGTTCGTATCTTTGAAGACTGATGGGGAGGTTGAAAACGAGGAAGAAGAAGAGGAAGAGAGAGAGAGAGAAAAAGGACGAGAGAGAAAGAAAGAGAAAGAGAGAGGAAGAGAGGGGAGAGAGGGGAGAGAGGGAGTGTAAAGGGACCTCGCACCAAAGGGTTTGGAGGTAGCATTACTTGGAACGTTCATTGCCACTTTCTCCCCTCTTCTTTCTCTGATGTTCCTCGTTAGAGTTCTGAGCAAAAAGTCACAAAAACAGCACTCATCGACACAATACACTGGAACCAGAGACACACAGAAAATCTCTGTTCCCTAATGAGGATGAATACAGCGACAAGGAAAACTTCTTCGATTGCAATAAAAAAATCCCTCGTAATAAACCTTTCCTACATGGCTTACAAACAGCTAAATTCACGAAATTGATTTCTGTTTCAGTTGTGGTGCGAGAAGTTCTCTCACATGAATCTGGGGTGTCCGCTCCAGACGGCCTCGTCGGGGAAGAACAGAGACCGAGAGGCGGGAGGGAGGGGAGAGAGGGGGTAGGCAGGGAGGGTGAATGAAGGACACCCGATGCGGGGGAAGGCCGTGATGCACAGGGGAACAGTGGTCGTCCCTTTCAGAGCCTCCTGCAGCTGCTTTCTCCTAGAGATGGTGAGCCTTATCGTATGAAATACTGTGGAACCCCTCAGCATAAACTGTCCATAATTATTAGTGAGGTGTCCTTAATTCAGGGGCATGCATGTTCTTGGGAAAGAAAAGGTGTCCTTACTAGAGAGGTGTCGTCACTCTCACAGTTCAGCTATGGTAAGGAGGAGGCATCAGATTACTAAAATATCATCACCGAATCTGATATGGTTGCTATGACAACCACTGTGAATGTAGATCGGAGTGATAAAGGGTGAGAGTTGTACTGCCACGCCCACCCTCAACCCTGTCGTTACGACCCTGATTACTGTTTGCCTGACTTTACAATGAGGGGTGTGTTCTTGTTACCACTCATCAAGATTAGCAGGCAGAGGTGGTCAGATGGGAAAATCATCATTTGCCTCGTCCTAGAGCCTCTGAAATAGGCCCCTCCAAATAAGGACACCTCTCAGTAAAGAACACTGAGGTTCTACCTCATATACTAATAGTATATACCTCAGAGTAAGGGACACCTCAGAGTGAAGACAGATGTCCCAAGGTGTTTCCCTTATTCAGAGGTTCACTGTATTTCACCTCCTCTTTCACACCCTCCTCCCCCCCCTCTCTCTCTCTCTTTCTGTCGTCCTCAAATGTAGAAATGCCACGAAAACGACGCTGCGTCCTCACCTCACGGTCATGTTGGCTTCGACCACATTCAGATGGTGGGCACTCCCTCCATACGGGACCGCCCCCGGTGTACCTGAGAAAATGAAGAAAACGAGTGTTTAAAATTTTTAGCAGTTGTAAAAATGGGTGTTAAGGTGCACACAGTATCTCTATTATTAATCTCTGATGGAATGTAAGATATAACCCCATTACAACAAGCGTTTTCCTGGAATGTTTCTTGTGTAGAGGTAGTGCTGATTGTATACACACACCAACCTGTAGGGAAGTGCTGAATGTAAACAGCTAGGCTTGCCAACAAAGACACCATGAGGATTGACTATCACTATATAGAATCACTTGTGGGAGAACCACCACTGAAGAGCCAGCCAGGGGGTATGACTTTGCATATCGCATACTTTCGAACGTCAGCAGCTAGAATTAAAATTACTGTGTGGAATTGTGTGTTTCGGGACACCTTCAATCATGTAGCTAGCGTATTCCGGTCTCCACTTTGTGGAGTGATTGTCAGGGTCTTCCGTCTCTGGCACCTGAGCCAAAGAGAGTGTGTGTGTGAATAAAACATTAGCTAGCCAGAAGAGGGGCTGGAGCAAAGTCATTCACCTGTAGGCCTTGCAAGATGTCTGGTCCGATGAGGTGTAGCTGCGTTCGCTTCTTGTCATCGTCAACGGCGACCAGAGTGTACTCGATCTGGACAATACATGTGCATTGCTTGCATTGTCAGATTGGGCAGGAACGGGTCGTCCCGTATGGTAACCGCATAATCAACTATACCTCGTCTCCCCATTTGAGCTCGTCTCGAGGTCTGTCCTTGAGACGGTTGTAGTTGGCCAGAAACTGGAGAGCGCCCGTTCGCTTCACCAGCTCCACGTACTTCCTGGTCTCTTCCCACGTGAGCGGCTTCCCTTCTGACAGCAGACCCATCTTCGACCGTGTCTTGCCTTCTCGCGCGGGTCTCCAAGCAAGGAGGGGGAGAGTTTATATATGCAGACGCAGGGGGATAATTCCTAAGCTGCTGACACCTGTACCTGTCTACAGCTTGCAAAAAGAGCTGCGCCGTGGGAGGAATTTCTGCGAAGCCTTAGTTGGAGCGTACGCATGCGCACGAGGGAGCGCCGCACGTGCACCCGTTATTGCCAAGGTAACAGACAAACAGCCTCTGGCGCTGCAGAAAAAGGACCAGGGGGGCTGGTGGATTATGAGTGCCGAAGAGGGTGCCGGGGGAAGAGAGAAGCGAGGGACGGACGACCCCAGCGACGAGGCCATCTTGCGGGAACTAGTGAGCACTTAGCTACAACAGCAGAAGCACTGTTGATGTACATACTGTGCCTGCTTTCTGCCGTGTGTATATATAGTGTGCAGTCAGTGGATGCAACTATGAGAGACTGCTGGAAAACGGAAAAGACGAAAATGTTACGAAGATTGAGATTTTCTTCTTCGGTTTCCCGCGGTTATGTGGCCTTCACCACTTTCCCAATCTCACCAAACTCTGCATTGTCAACCAACCAATAAGATCTCTAGCTGGCCTTGAGTCATGTGACCACCTCACTGAACTATGGGTTTGCGAGACAGCACTCGAAGTATGTGTAATTTTATACGCAACCTACCTAAAATTTTTGAACTCTCAAAATAAGCAGCTCAAATTTTTTCAGGACATGAGAAACGTGGAGTGCTGTGTTAGATTGGTCCAGCTATACCTGTACTCAAACCGGATCAGCAGGATCCAGGGACTGGACAAACTGGTTTATCTGGAGAAACTGTGGCTCAACAGCAACCGTCTTTCCCGCGTGGAGGGTCTGGGGAACCTTGGTAATCTGAGGGACCTGAATTTGGCGGGGAACACCCTCACTTCCATCAGGGGGGCAGTGGAGCACCTCCGTAAATTGGAGATTTTTGATCTTTCAGGAAACCAGATCTCATCCTTTGAAGTAAGTCAGCTACATGAGGCTGATCATCCTCAGCACACTATGGCCGCATATTGCAAGTGTTTTAGGCAGATTTTGTCATAAAAGAAAGTGTCATTCTTGGTGTCATTGATTGTTTGCTTTCCAAAAATTAGCAAGTCTATATAGATGGTTCATGCATGAACGTTTGATAGTTCCAGTGTATCGATAGACAAAAACCATCTTTCTATATTCGTCAGGACCTGTCCCCACTCTCGGACCTTCCCTCCCTCCACTCCCTCTCCCTGTCACACCCTCACCACCCTCCCAACCCCCTCTGTCTCCTCTGCAATTACTCCTCCCTCCTCCTGTTCTCCCTCCCACATCTCACCACTCTCGGCGGACAGGACGTGTCTTCGCCTGACGTAAAGAGCCTTGTTCAGGTATACGTATGTGTATGGGTCTGCGAATTGTTGCACTGCACTCTCCAACTATAGTCCAGGTATTCAGTATAGTTAGTTGGCCTGTCCTTCCCTTCACTTGCTATATACCAAACGTACGAAAAATTTAGTCCCAGCACTTGAAAGTTCAGAATATGTTGTGCCATAGGATGATGATGTAATGATTATCTAGGGGCTGGTGTCCAAGAAGAAGATGTTCTATCGAATGAGAGTGAAACACGAACAGGAAGTGATGGAGAGGAAGTGCCACGCCCACCAACAGGAAGTGAGACGGCTACAGGAAGTGGTGTCAGGGAGATTGAGGACCCTCCACACTGCCTTGGGGAGAGTACGTAAACCAAATTCATTATCCGCGAAGATCGTTTTCCTACAATAATTGCTATAAACTTTGTCCAATATACATGGGTGTTCATATTTTCCATTCTCTTTCTCCTCCAATTTCTCCTCTCTTTTATAATATTTACGTATTTAATCTCACACCAGCTGAAGCAGTTTCACGATGCCACTGAAGAAGAGGAGGAGGAAGAGGAGAGGAAGAGAGAGAAATGCGACTGATCCAAGAGAGGATTGAGCACCTGACCAGTTACATGGACCACGTCACCACCACTAGCACTGACCACTTATCTCAGCTGAGGAAGGAGCTGGACTGGCAGACTAGACTGTGGCAGACTGAGCTGGAGTCAGGGGGCAACACTAAGTTTCTGGCCCCCGTCGGGGGTCGCGAAGGTCACTGGCACAGGGCCTGCACGGAGCTCATAAAGTCTCGGTTCTCTGCCGCCAATTGGCAGGTGGGTGTGGCTTCAGAACCAGGGGAATCCCCTGTAATCAACTACATATAATAGTGGGGCTTTCGAGAGAAATAAATTTATATGTTTGTACATAGGAGTTTGGGTTCAGCGGTGTTGAGGTGAGGCAAGTCCTGAGGATTGAGAATCGGAAGTTGCGACATCGTCTGAGGTCCGCAGTCCAGACCATTCTGGAGCAGTCCGGTCCGGGTTCCATACCACCTCCAGATGACCTTTCCGATCTCTTGGAATACCTGTTTCTTGTCTGGAACCCAGGTATGCACACCCCTGAAACGAGGACACCTTTTCTTTCACAGCTCTTGTGTGCAATGTAAATAAGGACACCTCACTAAATAGGCACTTTGTTCTGTCCTGCTGGTGTCCAGATTTGAGAGTTCCTGTCCTCGTATCAACATGAGAGACACATGATTTTCGTTCTCTAGAGCTGGATCTGCTGCAAGTCTGTAGTGATGGATTCCCCGAGAGACGTAGCAGTCCTCCAGTTAGTCTGACAGACTCCATCATGTTTGCCGACCTACCACGTCTCAGACATTCCAGTGGGCGTGGCCATAGGTCACGTGACGAGAGTGGGCGTGGTCAGAAGTCACGTGATGAGAACCAGACTCACCTGTTGCTGTGTAAGGTGTTCAAGGGTCAACACATGCAAATCAGCGGCTCAGGAATGTGAGAAATCACCGTTTCCTCTGAATTTTCTCTTAACTTCTCTCTGATCGCAGACCCTCGCCTTCTGATTATCCCTCCTCCCACTCTGTCTGTCGCCATGCCAACGCTCACAGCAGCGAGTGGTTTGTTTTCCACCCAGCTCTAGTCATTCCATCGTTCTTCATCTCCCTTCGCTACCTAACTCCAGTTAGTCTAACAACAACCTCCCACCTTCACTCTTCTTATCCTGCGTGCTTTCCAATACAGGGCCCGTCAAAGAGCGTGTTGGATCACATGACATCACGTGATCCCCACACTCCCACTGATGACGTCATCCTAGACCACGCCCCTATCCTCCCTGCTCAGCCAAAGTTAGCTCTACTTGACGAGGCATCAATCCTCAGAGTTTCGAACTGCACCGATCTTTCCAATGTAAAGGTATGGGAACATTTTTTAAAGTCTTTACAAAAATTTTGTACTTTTTTTAATAGGATCTCTGTCTCCATGGCAACCACCTGACTCGATTCCGTCTGTCGTCGTGTCCGTCGTCCCTCACACACTCCCTCGTCCCCAACCTCACAACTCTCACACTCTCGTGCAACGAGATCCACACAGCCGCGGACTTTCATGACCTGGTCAGTGACTGTCACATGACTGTCACGTGTCATGTGATTACCGCCCACATAGCCACAGTTGGTGGAACTGGACCTGAGTTTCAATAAAATCACCACTCTTGAAGGAATGAAGGTGAGAATAGTTCCCCAAACCACACCCATTGTTGAATACTCACCAGCTGTCCCCAAATCTCAATGTTTTACTCCATCAGCAGTAACTGTACCGTTGTAGAGCATTTGAATTTAGCACTTTGACCACCTTAAACCTTAGAGTCACAGTTTTAACGGTCTCTGTAGGTATACTGTATCAGAACGTCGGTGTAAAGGATATTATTGACTAGAGTCTAGAGTTTAAGTATTTTTCCTCACTTCCATTGCGTCAACCAGAATCTTCCAAAGCTGCAGAAGTTGGACATGAGTTGGAACAGCCTCACCTGCTATTTCACAGATGTCAGTGTTTTGAGGAGACATGCTCCAGCCCTGGTCTCCCTTCACTGCAGCCGTAACCCCTGGACCGTGGTGGGTTGGTGTGTCTGTGTGTGTGAACACATTAATTTTTAGACAAGTTTGGACGAAAAAACGCAGTCCCCATTCTTTGTATGACCTTAAAATAACCCACTGACTGTTTTCCTCTCTCTCTATCACTCACAGCCTGATCTGTTCAGAAGGCACACCCTCACTCGGCTAAAGAACCTCCGTTACCTTGACAACACCCCGGTCACGCCCGACGACACTTCCGCTGCCGTCGCCTACTGCACCGCCTCCCAACTCTCCTCCTCCTCCCTCTCTCCCCACGTTCACACCCTCACCGTCCTCCCTCCCTCCCTCTCTCTCTCCTTCGTCACATACTCCCTAATCAAACTACCATTGTACGTATAATTATAGCCTTACAAAAATCTTACACTGCGGGGATTTTGTGACGAGGGTAGAGAGAAACTCTCAAAAGAGAATTTTTCCATCAGTTTTATGGCCTACGTAGATAAATACCACCACAAAAAAATGTCAAGTGGATTACAAGGTTTTGCATGCCAACCGGGAAATTTGTTTGCGAGGAGTCCTCATTTGTGAACATTTTTTCCTCGAAAATCCTCTTAATAATGTATTTCTCTCTGTTGTAGACCCAGGTTCACTGATTCCATCCATAACTGGGGACGTAAGGTCAAAACCACAATCATACGCCTGACATTGTCTCACTCCCACTGGTGTATGTGGTATGTGTGTACAGGTGACGTGTCTTCATCTGGCCGGTCGCAGTGTGCGAAGACTGTCGTGTTTCGACCAACTACCCAATCTACTGTGGGTCTGTCTCGACAATAACACCATCAGCAACATCGAGGTCCATATTATTATACTACAGTTACCTAAATCTGAACAATGCAGTGTATTATGCTCATAGAGGCTTATGTATATGAGAGGGAGCTGCATACCTTCTTTAAAATCAATCTCTTCAAACTGCAAAAACTTAAGAAATTTAGTATGAAAGTAACCATAGGCTCTCTGGGTTATCTCTCTCTCCTCTACTGATTGTTGTAGGCTCTCTCTCTTTGCACGAAGCTGCAAGAAGTGTCACTTGACAACAACCAAGTCAGTGATCTCACTCCACTCTGCTCCCTTACACACCTTCAGGTAATATACCTACCTCACTGATCAGGACACCTTAATAATCAGGACACCTCACTGATCAGGACACCTCACTAATCAGGACACCCTCACTGATCAGTACACCTCACTGATCAGGATACCTCATTCCCCTCACTAATCAGGACACCTTAATAATCAGACTGATCAGGACACCTCACTGATCAGGACAATGCACTGATCAGGATACCTCATTCCCCTCACTAATCAGGACACCTTAATAATCAGACTGATCAGGACACCTCACTGATCAGGACAATGCACTGATCAGGATACCTCATTCCCCTCACTAATCAGGACACCTTAATAATCAGACTGATCAGGACACCTCACAAATCAGGACACCTTAATAATCAGGACACCTCACTAATCAGTACACCTCACTGATCAGGATACCTCATTCCCCTCACTAAGCGGGACACCCCCACTATTACTGGAAATTCCTCTCTCTCCTCCACAGACTCTATCAGCAGACGGCAACAGTCTGTCGTCCCTCCCAGATCCCAGACACCTCAGATCCCTCGCCTCACTCCTTCGTCTCTCACTCTCCCACAACCAACTCTCTGATCTGACTCCAATGAAGGTACGTATGTGCATACCTCTCTCTCTTACGGAAGCCCATTGGGGCCATGCGCACTTCCAAATTGTGCTACTTCAGAATTTGTTCACCTCTCTCTCTCTCTTTTCTCATGGCAAATTTTTCGTTACCTTGATAATCCGGATGTAGAATATGAAAAAAGTTTTACTCTGTGTGTCTGGGTGCATGTGAACTTGAGAAAGAGCAACGAGAATCTGATTGGTTGCTAAGAACAGAAATTTTACCATACAAAATATTTTGTAGTATCTGTTTGTTGTTTCGCTCCAGGTTCTAACTTCGATTCAAGAACTGTACATCAGCTCTAATGATATTCACGACCGCCGGCAGCTATTCCATTTGAAGCCCCTCAGAAGCCTGCTGATCCTGTCACTGGAGAACAATCCTCTGGCCATGCCCACACCGGAAGTGGGCGGGGCAACGGGCGGAGCTACACATCGGATGTTTGCAGTTTATCATCTTCACTCCCTCCGAGCGTTGGACGGAATCCCATTGGTTAGAAATTACATCAGAGGAACCCCTGCTTTGATTGGTGTGTAATATCCAGGAACAATCGGAAGTGACACAGGCAAAGGAAAAGCTTGGAGGAAGGTATATATTCAGTAAGGAATTCAGTGGAAGGACACCCCTGAAATGAGGGGAACCGTCTCTAGTAAGGACACCTCTTCTTTCCCCAAAAACATTCTTGTATGCGATGAAATAACGGCACCTCACTAATATGGATGCTTTCTTTAGTCCCACTGGTGTCTGGATTAGATAGGTTACACAATACCTGTCAGTAAAGAGTCTTATGTTGGATTGTAGGCTGACACAGGACATGATCTACGAGCTGAGTCCCAGTCTGGATCTGTCAGACGCCCGTACCCTCGATCTCCCATCCTGCGGGGTCAGATCGGTCGACCTTTCACCTTTTGACCTCCTCAAGAACCTTGCCAGGTACGAATGTTTCCTCGTTTCAGGGGTGTCCTTCGAGGTGGGCTCCAATGTTAAACTATATACACTGTACTTTGCAGACACAATATTATTGTTTGTGTGTTGGACAACGGAAGACATGGTCTACACCTGAAAGTTTGCACACACGATTACCACAATATAATATGCATGTCTCTAGTTTCCTCAGAGTGCGTATACTTCCTTCCTCTCACCCTCTTCTCACTAAATCTCCTCTTCCTTCCTCCCCCCCCTTGTTAGTCTAAATCTAGAGCAGAACAGTTTGACGTCGTTATCGGGACTTGTCCATCTCAACCAGTTGAAGGTACAGTACACACACACATGTACGTACATAGATTAACAATGGAGTTACAGAATGAGATCCCACCCCGTAAATCTGTGCAGAGAAAGCTGCCCAAAACAGGTCTCAAACCTGCTTATTTTTTTGGCTACAAAACCTCATGATCAGTGAAAGTTTCGTTTCTCGACAGCTCCATTGCACACACACACACACTCTCTCTCTCTCTCTCTCTCTCTGTGTGTGTCTTTCTTTAGGTCCTGTGTCTGAACCATAACAAGATAGAGTGTCTGTTGCCAAGGGAGACGACAGCAGAGAGGGAAACAACCACTGCCATGAGGAGTCTCCAAGTACTGCATCTCGCGTAAGTTTTCTGCCCAATCCCACACCTTTTTCTACATGCTTACTGACTTATACTGATCAACCTACATACAGTGGGACTCCTCTAATCCCAGACACAAATTGGACAGGGAGGTGTCCTTATTTCAGGGGTTTAAAATTGTAAAATTGCATGCGAAAGCTGTTCTTGGGGAGAAAAAGAGAGGTTTTCTCATTTCAGGAGTGTCCTTAGAGAGCGAAACCCCATATTTCTACTATTGTAGGTACAATGGCATTAGCAATATGGGAGTTCTCCAGTTGAGCTGTCTTCCTTCACTGCGGGCACTGTTCTTGCAAGGTTGGCAGTCATGTGACAGTCATGTGATGTCATGTGATGTCATGTGATCTCCACCAACACAGGGAATGAAATAAGCAGGGTCGATGGACTGACTGGTTTGACTCGACTGACTGAACTTGTCCTGGACAGAAACAGGATCAAGGTAACCAGACATTTGCCGAAATTTCTTCAAAAGCAGAGCATGAGAATGTTATGGCATGTCCACTTCAATTTTAAACTTATCTACAGGAAAAATGCTGCCCCCCCCCTCTCTCTCTCTCTCTCTCTCTGCAGGCTTTTCATGAGAGGTCGTTCTCTGATCTTGTGAGTCTCCGTGTGCTACTGGTGGAAGAAAACAGGTGACCTTGTGGGGGGCGTGGCTTGTGGCGAAATGTTCCTCATAATTCTCTAGACTTCGAAGTCTGTCTCATCTCGATACGCTGGTCAACCTGGAGAGACTGTTCCTCGGAGGAAACAAGATTCAGGTACCCCCTCCCCCCTCCCTCATCTCTCTCTCTCATCTCTCTTCTCTCTCTCTCTCTTTCTCATCTCTCTTCTCTCTCACACACACACACACACACACTCATCTCTCTCTCTGCCACCTCCTGTTGCAGGACTATTCAGAGCTAGACAAACTCCACCCACTATCCCGCCTCCTAGAGATCTCTCTCTTAGATAATCCTATTGCACGCAGACATCAACACCGACCAATCACAATATTCAACCTGCCGTCTCTCCTCTCATTGGACGGTCTGAGAGTGACATCACAGGAAAGGCAGAATGCCGAGGCTATTTTTAGCATCACCGAGGAACAAGTAATTGGCTATTGGCTATTTTTGGATGGTTAAAATGTGTAATGCATGAATACATCTATAGGACATGGTGGAAATGCTGTTGCCAGGGATACCAAACAGACCTGCCCACCTGAGAGTGATGAACATGCCCTTTGTACCCACAAGCTCCGTAAACCACACCCACAACCACTCGGACACCAGACGGTAACGGTAAAATTTATCAAGTAGTAAACGATTTCCATGGTGACAACACCTCTCGTCCTCACATTTAGTAACCGTGGCAACAATGAAAGACGATGACAATTACATAACATAATACAAAACAATGATCACTTTTTGACAAAAAGCATGGAATGAAAACGACACTGAAGCAATGGCTAGACATGAACTTTATGTTTCCAGTCCATCTCGACTTTAACGAGGGAGTTAGTTTTTGACCTCGCCCCTCCACCCGACCTCTTGCTAAAGTCGAGTTTGTTGATGTCCATGTAGTTGAGAGCAGGTTGTATTTCCTCGTAGTCATGGTGTCGCCGTGGCCGCGGACTCCGTTTCAGGTCCACTTCCTCGTAGGCGTGTCGTCCAGCGATGCCTTCTACTGACTTTGACTTGGGAAGGGGCGGTCGGGCAGGAGAGAGGGAGAGGGGAGGCGTGTTTGGTTTGGGAGGGAGGGCTGGCTTGAACTCTATTTAGAGAGCAGGGGGGAATGGAAAGATGTACACAATATTAGCAGTCATGCCACTATTGAAGCATAGACCACACATCCCGCAGCTGAAAGACACATTCTAATTATGAACGCTACAAATTACGTGCAACCCAATGAAGCAGATAATAGTCTCAATGAAAAACGACTCGCTGGCAAAAACCTTTAGTAGAGAAAGCAGCCAACCTAACTCTGTCGTGTTTGTGCAAACTTAAAACTGAACATTATATTATGCCCCAAAATATCCAAATACACACGGTTTCCTCTCTCCACTATATTGTACCTTCTCTGTCGAGCTGCGATGGAGTATCGAGTATCACAAGAGCGTCCTCGGTCCTCGGAGGTATCGGAGGGGGCGTGTCTTCCTCCTCATCGTCATAGTAACCGACGTCCTCTAACGAGGGGGTGGGGCTCAAATCGAACGATGTGGCACGTGTGGTGGAGTCCCCACTGATAAGTATCTCTGGAATGTGAGGTGGAGGTTTGGAGGTGGGAGGGGCCATTGACATCGGCTTGATCTCGGAATACAGAACACTCCCAGTGTCGACCGGCTGGTTCTTACTGATGGAGGTCAGAGGTCGAACTGTGGCCAGAAACTGGTCGGGAACGTGTTTGATGACCTCTACGACCTCTGAGACTTGCATTCCGGTGACTGTTGTACCTTGGATGTCAAGAATCTCGTCTCCTGGAGAAGGCCAGAGAAAGGAGGGAGAGAGAGAGAGGGAGATGCCATGGATGGAGCCACCCACGCGGTGTATTTACAAACTAAAAAAAACAACAAACTCCCGATATTGAAAGTGTGTTCTTTGCTAAATTCAGGCGGGAATCATGTCAGTAGCATACAGTTTTCTCTAAGAGAAACTCTTCAGTTCATATTCCATCTTACACCAAGAGTCACATGTGATAGTTGGGGACTTTCAGTGAAGAATGTTTTTATCCGTAAGTTTCCCCCCGTTCAAGCGTACAGTCAAACCCTCCCTCCCCTGAAATGGGCACACCTCCCTAACAAGGACAGCTTTCTCCCCCAACAACAGTTTCTTGCATGCAATTTAACAATTTGAAAAAGGACCCCTCACTAATATGGACACGTTCTTCTCTCTCGTTAGTGTCTTCTTGATCAAGGGGTTCCACTGTATTCATGGAAGTTTTGCAAACGTGAAATTTCCCAACTGTTTGCGTGGAGTGTGTGTGTGTGTTATACCTGGTCTGAGGACTCCAGTCTGGGCTATAGGTCCGTCTTCAATGATTCTGTTGACAAGAACGTGGCCCGCGGCTGACTTTATGGTACAACCAATCCCCTTGACCGGGTCCTTCATGAGTGTGACACGTTTCAGCCCTGAGAGTACGGAGGAAGTGTGGG
The DNA here is from genome assembly GCA_030341885.1 of Geodia barretti. Lineage (NCBI taxonomy): Eukaryota > Metazoa > Porifera > Demospongiae > Tetractinellida > Geodiidae > Geodia > Geodia barretti. Next base: position 23,618 of record CASHTH010000391.1, read on the forward strand.
AGTGAGGGAAGACGAAGGAGAGAGAGGGGGGGGGGGGGGTAACAGGTGATTCTAAAAGGTGTGAACTCTTCGACTCACTATATAGTTTCGGAAAATATTGTTTGTCTTGGCTCATACTATTGCAGGGAGGAAGTGCAAGGAGAGGAAAAAGTGTGCGTTTCAACTGTTTGATCTATTCAACACCAGCTTTGAACTGCTTTCCCACATTACACCAGTACACATCCTGTCCCCACCCTTCTTCCTCATACATTTCATCACTATTATGCACACGTCACAGGGTGTAGTTATTAACACATGTTTCCTGTCACTGACCAGACAGTGATGCCATATTAGGACCTCAATTGCATGCTTCAGTTGACACGCAGGCCCACCCCCTTCAGTATTAATAGTCCAGCTACAACCAGTGAATAATTTAAACCACACACACACAAACACCCATATTGTATTACATTACTCAAATTCCTCATACTCCCAAAGCAATCTCTTGAAACTTTCCCCCAAAATTATTTCTCTCATTCATCCCCAGCTCTGAAAGTGAAAGCGGCACTCAGGCCCCCTCATAATCCCCTGAGTAAAGGCTGAAAGGGATTTTCAGACATCTTGCAACTTCCCCGCACTCTATTATCGTTATGTACCAAAGTTCCAAGGTCTCATCCTAACTAACCATACTGAGGCATCAGGGCACAACTAACAGCCAGATCAAAGGTTGTGTATGCAACTTCCATTGTGAGGAAAAAGCAGTCTCATCTGCATAAGGCCAGGGAAGCCAGGTATATACTAGCTACCTGCTCTGACCGTACATGTGAGTCTCACTTATTGAATATGCATGATATCCACCCCCTGCCTCGTGGCTATGTTAGTGCATCACTAGGTGGGTATAGGCAACCCAAAGTTAGTTCTGTGGGTAAACAGTGGACTGAGTCAGCTGCTCCTCAGTGGGCGGGCACCTACCAAAGAGGGGTTATGACCTAAGATATTGCAGTAGCTCTGGCTTGGCACAGTGTTTTTGTTGTGAGCAGTTTGTTGGTCAACAGTTGCTATTTGTCACCACTCTGACTTGTTCGCAAACACACAGTAACCCATGAGAAATTGCCTTTACACACACATCTCACCTTCCACTCCCTTCTTTCTCTCTCGCTCTCTCCCTTGTAAGTTCTTCTCTCCCCACTCTCTATCTCACCTGACTTTAGTTTTCTCAAAGTCCTTCTAAACGGGTCCTCTCTCTCCGCTCTTTTGTCCGTCTCCAGCGCTTGCCGCACCGCATCCACCCACTTCTCCTTGTCGTCGTAGTTCGACGCTTGAAGCAGTACCCCGCGTTTCTTGGTGTTTAGCGAAAACACAAACGCCCTCTTCTTCTCAACGCCCTCGGTCTCTATGTCCACAATGTCGCTAAGAAATACCCGTCCGAGTGGCTGGAGCCCAGAATCGGCCTCCGCACTGTTCAGCGCTCTCTTGAAGTAGCATAGGCATTGGTGATTCAAAACAAAGTAGCGCCGGGACCAGCTCTTTATGACGCCACCTTTCTTGCAGAGGTAGCCTTCCTTCAGTATCATGCTCGACGCCGCCGAGCTCTGCTGCCGTCTCCGCGCTGAGGGACTCGCCATTTCTTGTTTATTGTTCAGTCGCTCATTGCTCCGAAGTTTTTATAGGTCAGAGGGGGAGGCGCTCTACTTTGACTCCGGATGTTGCACAGCCAGCCACGCCTTTTCCGGGTAATCTCCGATCCGCTCTACAGTGTTTGCGCATGCGCAACGTAGTTGGGCGGGGCTTGTTCGAGCGCGCATGTGCATACGTAACGCATCGAAGAAGCTGGAAAGCCGGGGTTCGTATAAAAAGCCGCACTCGCCGGACTTTCAGCCACCGATAATCCGAAGGAAAGATGTATGTCTTACGCCGCTGGATCAATGTACTGAATCTGCTGCTTTTGGCGGTATTTTCAGGTCTCGCGGAGCCGCGGAGACGCCCCCTGGTGCGCGCTCCGCGAGACGCGGAACTCACCGGAGAACATCTGATTGTAGCCGACAAGTCGCTGTCGTCGCAGGAGTTCCATCAACTTTTGACGCGAATTTCTAACGGCGCAACGGTGCGGAGCTACGTCGAGAACGTAGGGAAAGTCATAACGGCAACTCTCTCTCCATACGCGCGTGAAATGGTGAGTTGTTTTAGCCACTCGCACGTTTCTCCGCGCTTTTTCGCTCCGTTACTGCGGTCCTGCATTCAATATACAATTTGGCAAAGGACATCTGCAAAACTTTGCAGCGAGCCCAATTTGCATGTGTAACGAGATTGTCGCCTATTAGTCCACCGAATCAATATGCGACACTCTCCTCTCAAACGCGGTGAGGACTATTGTTAGAAAAGTTCGCACAATTCGCAGTTTTGTTACACTGTGACCCCACATTGTGAGACAGTAGGTGATACATTTTCCCATAAAGCCATTTTTTTGATGCTGGATGTATAACTATGCAACTTGCAGGTGAGACATCTGGCTGGTGTTGACCATATTGAGGAGGAGGACGAAGCTAGAGGGGATTCACTGGTGCGCGGCTGGCCAATTCCGTGGCATCTCGATCGCCTGGACCAAGAGAAGGGAGACGATTGGCCGCTAGACCATTCGTACCAGCCAATTGGGACTGGAGAAGGAGTTGATATATATGTCCTGGACTCTGGCGTGAGATACGAACACAGCGAGTTTGAATTCAGAGCCAAGTATGCAGGCAAGTTTTAAAACAATCAACACATTTCCGGGTGCAGTAATGCTCTTGAAGCACAGCATAATCAATTGATGTGAGGGGCTGTTGTCAAATGGGGTAGAGCCTGCTGCGTTTCCCAGTGCCTTTTGTAGACAGCTCTGTGGGGGCTTAGAACTTTGACATGGTAATGTCTGCAATTTTGAAGCGTCTTTAAAAACAGTGATTTAAGTGCAGAGGAGTCCTCATCAAATATGCCAATCATTAACCCTTTGTGCCACCTTTGCCACTCTATCTGCTTTCGGTGGTGGATTGAACAGCTTGCGTGCATGTGGCCACAGCCAGTCGATACCACACGAAGCTGCGTAGGACTATCAATGCTGATAGATTTCTGAGGTGTGTTGCGAGCGCCAGTCTTCCATGGGTGGACGGTGCAATTTTTTGAGCGAAAGATGAGCCTGAAATCTGAGCTAGGCCACACAAAATTTGAAGAAGATTCCAATAGCTGTCCACGTGTTTGCGTGTGCTTCTGCTCCCGCCTTCTATTTATCAGTGTTCAATGGAGGGAATAATTTACCTACAGACTGATTATTAAACTTCAGACCTCAACTTTTGACTGTGCGCCTACGTGAATGTGAGTGTGTGTGTGTGGCAATTTAAACCAGTGATGCCGTGTACTTAGCATTCGATTGCTAGATTCAATTTCAAACTATTACGTGCTTCAGAACAGGGTAATAATAGAGCTAATGGTTCAAGTATGAAATCACTGTGTGATCCAGTGCCCGCAATCATTCTAGATTTGTCCAGATGTCGAGGGTTAATGGCATAATTCACGTCATAGCTACTGCAGCTTAGTATAATAATATAGTCTTGATTGAGTGTCTAGGGTTTGAATCCCAACCAGGGCAGCTCCTGGAAGTGTGGTAGTGATTTGCCTTTGGCTTGAAACTTGTTGACCCATTGCTTGTGAATGCTGTCATGACAAGCTGAGCTGGAAGATATATAGATCTTGTCACAATGGTTTGATCTACTGGTAGCTGATCAAATAGGAATCATGCCACCTGTATGATTATCAGTTGCAAGCACCTGCAAAATAAATAGATAATCCACAGCCAATGAATATCTTTACTCCTGCACTACTCTCTTTCTTGATAAGCAGCTCAGTGGCTTGTATATAGCTCAGCACCTTTCCTACTTACTAACAAAGTTATCCCGTACACATACGGCTACTTAGGTCATGCCTTTCCCACTTACTAAAAGCCAAAGCTAGGCTTCTAGATGTTCCAAGCTGAGGTGTCAATGCCACACAAGGCCTTGTCTCTAATTCCTTTCACATTGTGTCACAAGACGCATGAGTGATCTCACGGTGTTTGTGGGGCTGAAACAAATACGCCACTGTGTGTCCTGTGCCTTTCATCACTAAACCTTCAATCAACTATTTGATTATGTCATTCAGTTCTCTATTATGAAGACATGGGAACAGTTTTTTCTGGGATTTAATTTGTAGTTCAGCTCAACGCGGCTTGATCTATGTATAGTGTGATAGGCACATCTGTTCATTCTTCTGAATCCCATGATTGTTTTGTGCCAAGCATGTAATAGTTAGCTGCTAAAATCTATTCTTTGACGTATCACATATCACCTCAAATTTCCTTCAGATGATCTATAATATTATCTTTTTCTCAACCTACAGGCTATGATCCGTATGATGAGCATGCCCAGAAGAAGGGCCACGATTCCATTCCGATGCAAGGCAGAGACTGTCACGGGCATGGGACACACGTCGCTAGTCTCTGCGGTGGAAAAACGTTCGGAACTGCCAAGAAAGTAACTCTGTACAGCGTCCGGGTCTTGGGGTGCCAGAATTCCGCTCCGTGGAGCGTTGTTCTCGACGGTTTAGAGTTCGTTTCCCGGGTGATTGAATCTCGCATGAGACCAGCCGTCGTTACAATGTCACTGAGTGGGTCTTACCATCAGTCCGTGAACGACGCTGTCATGGAACTATACAAGAAGAACATCCCCGTGGTAACTGTCGCAGGGAACGGGGAGACGGATTGTTGCAATCGCTCGCCTGCCAGCTCCGCACACGCCATCACAGTCGCCGGGACGAGACTCGGCGACGGACTGTACCGGATTGGTCAGGGGACAAATTTTGGGAGTTGCGTCGATGTTTTCGCCCCCGGAGAGCAGATTACTGGCGCCAGCCACGTCTGCTGGAACTGCTCGAAGCTCCTCAGTGGAACGAGCATGGCGGCTCCAATGGTTGCGGGGCTTGTAGCAATCCACCTCGCCAGGACTCCTCGCATGACGGCAAAGCAGGTGAAGGAGAGAGTGATCAACGACTCACTCTTGGACATGGTAAATTTCCAGGGGATGCCTCGCAGCTACTACGCCTTAACTCCAAACCGCCTGGTCCAAATTCCAGGTACAGAGAAAAGCCTCTAACTAAGGGACATCAAAGATATGATACTAACATAATTAATTACCTTGCACGCCACCTCAACCACTGTCATTAAAAACAAATTTCCTGCACCTCGAGTGCACTCGTAGAGGATGCAACCATCGCAGGTTTTCCTGCTAGCTCAGTGTTATGCAGAAAACTCACTTCTTGTGCAGTTGAGCCAAGCAAGAAACTAGGCACCGATGTATATCTCTGTAACACACAGTTCCAGAACTCACGTTAGCTCATTTGGTGATGTAAGATGTAATGCAACGGCAATTAAATATTTTCCTGGTATAGGGAATGCGGTTGTCTGCGATTACGTAACAACTCACAACTGCTTTGGATTCCTCAATTACTGACAGCATGGCCACACACTACCCCAGTACCCCAGGGCCATTTTTTCGAAATTGCCCAGCGATATATCACCTCTCGATTGACAAGTCCTGGGTGTAGTGGGTTACAGGTATTTTAGGGGGTGGAAGGTGTTGACTGACAGGAGGGGGAGGGACAACATGTGTGCCACATGTGCACCTATTGCTTGTAGCTCAGAAATGCCGTCAAAACTAATTAGAAATTCCAATTAGAGCTGCAAAAATGTGTGTGTTCAACCACCCCCAATGAAAACTGAAGTAGTAGACTATTTACTGTCTGAGGGATTAATGCACGTTGTTTGGTGGCTTATGTTTATCATTTCCCGATAACAGCAAACTGTTTTGCTTAGCTAAGGAGGGAGAACCTAACTTCATCGGTGTCTATATCATAATTATACAGGTTCTTGTGGGGGGTCCTGGTTTCCACTGAGTCAGTCCACGTTCCATACGCCCATGTTTCCAAACCGTTACCCCGGCAACCTGGACTGCGAGTGGAGAATATTGGCCGAAGAGGGGCAACAAGTTCAGATCACATTCCATTCCGTCGCGACCGAAAGGAACTTCGACGTTGTTCAAGTAATAGACGGGCCTTGTTGGGACAGTTCAAACGTCATGGCAACCATATCAGGTAAACAAGCTAAAAAAACAGTTAGACGTGTTCGGAACTCTACAATGTAAGGGTCCTCGGGCTTCTAACGCACTTAGATTTCATGTCTAAGTTTTTTTACCCTTTTCCCCCGTTTCCTCAGGGGATCTAGGGATGGTGAATGTGACATTTCGTTCACTCTCTCCCTCACTCTGCGTCCGATTCACCGCTGACGGAGAAACCAGTTTCTCAGGTTTCAACGCAACTTACACCAAGCTCTACAAAAACACCAGCCTTCCCGGTAAGACTTGTCTAGAAAATTTCGGTAAATATATATAAGCAAGTGTAAAATTTCAGCTGTTTTGACAAGTAAATCTTTTGCTGGAACTAACCATCATTAGTGAGGAATGGCTTAGCATGTGTAGAAAACACCACTGATGCCAAGAGAAAAAAGATGGGGAGCTCTGGACAGCTGTTTCTGGCTTGTTGGCCCTCATCAGCAGAGCATACTGCAACTTCTCTCTCTGGCATAACAACGGTGTTGCTTGTTGACTAGCAACGCCTGCTCAGCAGGTCACTTGGGAATGCGACCTCTGACAATTCAGCCCTCACAGGTCACAGTATTCATAAATATCGCGGTATTCAAATTCTTTTCAGGAGATCGTATTCATTGTAACAAAAGCCACGATGTCGATTTTTCACGACAGCGCTGAATCAAATTATTGTGCCTACGTTTAGGAAATTTTAGTATTGACTTTCGTGTGGAATGCATTAGTGATATTCATGAGGCGTAGGGCCGCTGTGGGGCAGATTGTCAGCTGATGTCTGAACAAACAGATTATGTAACTGGATGCCAGGAGTATTAGTGCCCTGACTGTTATAATGATCGTACATAATAATGGTCGTTTGGTTGAATTTTGAATTCTCTCATTGGCCCGATATTCGTTACACATTATTGTGTAAATGCACTCATATATCACTCAGTATACGGTAGTACTTAGTGATATAGGGATTGGCAAGGTACCTAGCATCATAGATGTATGGGGCTATGATAGGGATAGTTTTTACTCTTTTCAATGCAGTTGTAGTCCCTTCACTCCCTCCTCGACCACTCTCCTACTTCTCAACCGTATTGCTCCACCACCTCGACGTGTCGAAGAACGCCACGGAGCTGCAAGAATACGAGACCGACGGATTCCGTCCGACATGGTGCAACACGTACGGCGGCGGTCGGAGGAGCAACGTGGATATCATACTCACAAACGACACACGCGTTCACTCGCAGTGTAAACTGGAAGTTGGCAACAAATCACTCGCTAGAATGCTTGAAAAGAAGGCAGGAGAAGGGTTCAGCCTGTGGCACATTACCACAAGAACGCGAGGACGAAATGTCGTTCGTCCAGCTTTCTACTTGCTTCTGAAGAGGGTACCGCCCCACCTAGAGCACGTCTACTACCTGCGGGAAAACGAAAGTGAATATTTGAACCATCTCGAGACGCACACCAAACAAAACTACAAGCTCTCTCTCATTCATTTTACTACCTCGAAGACCAGTTGTACGTCAGCTCGGTGTATGTACGCGACCGCCGCTTCGCGCTACACATTCCAATTGAAAACCTTCCGCCGGCAAGATGGCGCAGTTACTACAACGTCTCGCTCGACGATATCTCTTCACTTCTCTCAACGCAGGCTAACCAGAGCTTCTACCCGACGTTCATAGACATGTACTTTGACCCCGTAAACGACACTCGTTTCTCGCTCGTTTTCGAAGAGAAACCGGTTGAACTGGAAACGTGGATGGAGTGGGGGCTGAACGAAACAGCCGCAGCCAACTTTCTGGCAAGCAACAGTGCGTGGTTCAAGCCCGTCCTGTCTCTAGGTTACTACAGTAGAGACGGAGAACTGTTTTATCTTCAGTTGGAGAGGAAACGCTCATACGAACTTTGACCTTGTTTGATTTGCTGCGCACGTGATATCACTCCATTTCCCCCATTTTATAAAACACCAGATATCCCCGTTTTTTTATCATTTAATCACCTCTCTGTTTTTGGAATTAATCTTATGCAGTATATATACAGCAAGAAAGAAAGAATGTTACGTTCTGAAAGCAAGCTATAATAAATAAACAGGGTTTCCACGACAACCGTGGAAGCAAACTGAATGATGAGCTATTAATAAACTGTACAAGTCAACAAAATTAATAATGTCACTAATAATAAGATCAGTAATGGTAATAAAACATAAACACACCACAAAGTAACTGTGTAGTTGTACAATTGAACAAACAAACATATAAACAAACAAACAAACAAACAAATGTGGTTGCCAGGCATCACACACACTGTCAGCTGAGCAAATTATTTACATACCAGGGAGGGTACCATCAGATGACATAATTTCAGGTTTAACCCCTTTTGTTTGACTGCTAAGTTCTCCGACTGCCACCGAAACTGGGCCGATTGGAGAGAGAGGAGGGACGCGAGGAAGAAGAGGAGGAACGAGAAGAAAGAGGAGTTATCGAACGGCACTTGGATTTGTCGACGGTTTTCGCCGTGCCGACGGACTAGCAGACTTTGACCCGTGAGAGAAGCGAGGGGACGGAGATGACGTTGCCCCGGTAACCGACGGACTCTGAATAAGTTTTTCTTTCTTGACGAAGACACCGTGTTTGTCTTTGCACTTGAAGTACTTCACACCCTTCACTGTTCCCGAGTGCTTACCTGCAACAGTATACAAGAGATTACAAACAGATTACTAACGTACACAGGAATTTACAAGAGATTACTAGCAAAAGGAGATATGCACCAGTTCACACAAAGGTTACTGAAGGAATACTGAAAGTATGCAAAGGATTACTGAGTAGTATACTGACCATATGGACGATCGAAAGCCACACCCACCCAATCACCAGCGGCAAACTCAGTTGCTCCAACATATTTCACAGACCCCATCCTAAACAGTCCGTTTACGTCCACCATCACCTAGACGACAAAACTCAGGATACTCCAAGTATCCAAGAGTATACAAATCCAAACCCTGACCTTTTCTCCTATTCTGTACGTGGGTTCGTTGGTTTTGGGGGTCGAATTTTCGACGCTGATGCTACTGGAGGCCTCGGAGTCTCCACTGCTGGGGGTCGGAGAGGGTTCACGTTTTGGCCCCCCGGGGTCAGATTTTCTGGAGATCAGGGGGCTGGAAGAGGTGCTGTGAGACGAGGGGGTTGCGTTGGGGGGCTTGATTTTGACAGGCCCCCCAACTTCCCCGTCAGACTTGCGTCTCTTGGCGTTGGAGACGGCCAGCTCGGTCGAGTCTTCACTTCTTGTGCTCTTCGGACTTGACTTAGTACTGGGAGTCTGGAGGTACACATTAATGGAGTTAAACACATGCAGTTCAGTTGTTATCTGAATCACATAATATGGTTGAAAGTGCAAGACTTGGGTTTGGACAAGCACATACACCTACGTTGGATGATTCCCTCACCTCTTCAGTCGCCATTTCTGAAGTGCTGCTCTCCATTTCACCTGTCTTCCCCTCCTCTTCCCCCCTCCTCCTCCTCCACCTCCACCCTAATCTGGATCTCCGGGACCTCTAAAATATCCATCAACACTGCAGCAGGCTCCACCCCTTTCTCCTCCCCCTCCCCCTCAGCCGCCGGCTCGTTTTCAGTTTCAGTCTCGGCAGGGGTCTGTCCTTGTCCTTCAGTCTCGGCAGGGGTCTGTCCTTGTCCTTCAGTCGTTCCTATTTCTACTCCAGGACCAGTTGCCGTGGACGCAGTCGGTAGATCGTTGACTCCAGCCGTTCTCGTCTCTTCCACCTCCACTGCCCGGCTGTCCCAGTTCCATTCCATTCTGAACATGTTCCGATTCCTGTTGTTGTGTACCTGTTCCGAGTCATCGTCCTGTCCTGGTTCCACACCACCCTCCTCTGGAATGGGAATGAGCTGCGAAGTCTCTCCACTCTCCTCATCCAGTACCTGAGAGACGTGGGGGGAGTCAGGCATGAGTTCCACTGCCATTGCAGACGTTTTAGAGCTAGCTTTGGAAAGAAAGAAAGGCTCACCATAGCTTCTGGCCCAAGTTCTGACTCCCGCCCCCTCCTCCCCCCTCCCCCCACCGTCGTCGCTTCCTCCTCGTTAAGTGGGGGCATCCTCAGTCCCTCTCCCGGTAGCGGCGATGTGTGTAGATCCTACAGATCACGTGATAGTCATGTGACATCACTCAGAGATCACATGACACACAACATGTACCTCTGGCTCCGGCGTTGTCGACTCACTACCTCCATACATACCACCAGATGACTGTTGGGGGGGAGAACAGATGAAGATATGCAGTCACTTATAGTTAACCTGATGCGTGCCAATTAAAGACACCTCTCATTTCACTATTCAATAATACACGTACATAACACAGAGTTTGATTCGGTAGTCAAGAATGACTCACAGAGACACGAGGAACTGCAGCCCTCTGCTGGACGCTGTATCTCTTCCTCAGAGTTCTACCAATACTGGCCAGCTTCTCTTTCAGTGCAACCTCCTGTGTAAACAACAACAAACAATAAACAAAAAACAAAACTGCTTAACTGGTGGGAAAAATAAAATCTGTAAGGTGGGAAATTTTGCGGAAAAATCGACAAAGCCTGTTTCGTGTGTGGATTAATGACAACATTGAGGCTCTAGCTAACAACTGGGGAATTAAACTGGTTTTTCAAACCTGTTTTAGCTCTATCAACTGGGGAATGAAACTGGTTTTCAAACCTGTTTGAGCTTGTCGAGGGTGAGAATGCTGGCGATGCTGGCCATGGCAGTCTTGAACGTCTCCACGGCATTTTCGTCCTCGTCTAGCTCCACAAACGAGGGGTTTGCCGGGATTTTGGGCGGAGCCTGCATGCCCTCCGACTTCGGGATCCCCAGAACACACTCGTACATGACACCACATGCCGTGCGGACATCCTAGGGGGAGGGGTCACATGATAATCACACGTGACATCAACGAACATTGTCTGAGGTCAAGGTGACATCATTCAAACAATAATATTAAAAAGTTTGTATTCATTCCCAATACTAAATCTGGTGACTGGCCGATGAAAGTCATGAATATCATTAGAGCCCTGACCTCTGCTTGCAATGGACAGATGAAGGCTTTGATCTATTTCTGACATCAACGAAAGCACATTCCGGACGGAATTATGATTTTTTTACCATGGTAACAGGCCACACCCATAGAGACACTCTGACTAGTTCTCATAATCACCCAACTTAGCACAAAACATTACTATAATTATATATACATGGTTTAGAAATGCATTTCCACAGAGCACTATACCAATACAGCTACATACAGTATATCAAAGGTGTTAAAAAGACAGTGTTAATTTTAACCTGTTAGAAAGGGGTTAAACCCAAAACTCACCCTCGTCTTGAAAGCCCTGAGAAGCGAGGCCCCGAAACCAATCTTCTTGTAGACGCAGAGACAGACACGTTTGTTGAGGGTGATCGCGACGTTGGGCGGCTGAGACAGCTTTCACTTTCACTCTGAGGGTGGCGTAGACCCTGTCGTTGGACCCGGTGACGCGGTTGAGGCTGAGGGCATCGTGTACAGTGGAGTCCCAGGAGGCCGTCGCTCGGGGCGCTCGCGGCTGGAGGGAGAGACGAGGTGGCCGGGTTTGTCAACATTTTTGAGCATATACAAGTTTGTAAACAACAACAAACACATTTGGCATTAAAGTTCAATTTCTATTTTAGGTTTGCAAATACATTCAGGCAATAAAGGTTATCACTACAACTAATAGTCATCAAAAGTAATTGAGTGTATCCCCTAATTTAAGAATTTATGCACAAGAGGAAAGGAGATAAGAAGTCCAAATATTCTCACGTCATTTTCTTCTTTCTTGATGATGGGGATATCGATCATGCTCTCCGGCTTCTCCCCGAACAAGGTGGTGGGTGGGCACGGCAACGCTGACTCATCGTCTTCTAGTACCGACATGTCCAGGAACAGAACGGGGACACGCATCTCCATGCCCTGAGACAGGTTCCTGGACATTGGAGTGAAACATTAATTAATTAACCCTCTTGCTGCTGCTTTACATTGTGCTTTACATTACAAATTCTTAGCTAAAATCCTTATAGTTAGATATCATCGACTCTGTGAAATCTATGCGAGGGCTTAAAACACGCGTAGATTTCAACTGGCGATATGCCTAGTACGTACTCCAATTGATGCACACTCGTTTTCCGGCGTGCGCTGGTTGCGCGGGAAACGGCACCACGGACACGTAGTAGAGTTACCACAACAATAAACGTTGTCACACGTGAGCGCGTGCGACACGTAAATACCAGTTGGTCGGAGCTCCTGGGATGCCACTCCCTGGTTTAGGCTGGAGGACGGCCTGTCTCTGCCACTGCAGCATAGCCCACTGGTCAAGGAGCTCGTTCTGTTTCTCAAGGTCCGTGACCGACGGCTCCTTCTTCTCCATCAGTTTACGGACCTCTGTGTCCAGGTAGTCGCGTCGGTTCATAACCGCCTCGTTCCATCTGGTCCTCATCCTGGGCAGGAGGGAGAGGGAGAGGAGGATCACAGTTGCTAACACTACCAAAGGTCTTGGCTAGAGCCATTGATAATACGATAGCAGACATGGGTTGGTGGGACGCAGCAAGAGAGGTAACAAATTGAGGGTGCAGAAAATTTGAACAAAATTTTGAGTAAGGGAGGTAAAATTTTAACAAACTACAGTTTCAGGCAGAGAGGTGGAAAGAGATCTTGAAGCTTGGGGGAGAAAGGTAGGGAGGGAGGGAGGGAGAGAGAGAGAGAGAGATCAGGCGAACCTCTCCAGGTCCTGCTCCTGGTAGGAGTCCAGTGCTCATCATATCTGTTCCTGAGGTAGCAGGAGCCGATGGCGATGGAGGATATGGACTGAGCCCTCATGAGGTTGCTGTCAGCTCCAGGTCCTCCAACCACCGGCTGAACCGCCACATTGATCCTCCGGGACTGGCCCTATGGGGCAGGGGGAAATATTTATATATCGATCTGCCCCGACTAAACAGGGTAAAAATTTAAAAGGGTAACTTATTTTTTTGGACAAGCATTAAATTTTGAACTGTTTAGGGCAAGCAACACTTTGTTACAGCATGGGTATCCAGATAGTAAATAGGAAAATGTTTTTGTACGACTAAAATTTAGCAGAAATTTTAATACACTGACTTGTCTGATCATGAATACACCTCCAGTCATGACGTCAGCCTTGCTCTGCTGTTCCACAGGAATATACTCCCCCTACAGCAGGTCACATGACAGTCACATGATCTCACATGCCGGTCACATGACCCTCACCTGATCATTGAGTTCCATGATCTCCACCCACAGCTCCAGTCGCTGAGTCAACTCGCTCCATCTGGTGGGCGGAGCCAGGTTAAATTTAGTAACAAGCACTATATTTACATGATGTCGTCGACACTAACTTTTCGGGGAAGGATTTTTGTCGTTTCCCCTCATTTTCCGGGTCCCCGGGGGGCATAGGGAGGTCCATGAAGCCACTCCTGCGATGGCCCCAAACCTCGACCCCCAGCACCCCCTCCTCCACGTGTGAGAGGAAGTCCTCTGTTATCTCCACAGTGAATGTCTGGGAGGGAGGGGGAGAGGGAAGGTGAAGGGAGCAGGCGGAAGAGGAGGGAGAGAGAAGAGGGATGTGACCAAAATGAAGCAAGGAATAATTTTACTAGACATAAAACAGTCAGTCAAATGAAAACTTGAGACGAGCACATGAGAATGGATTAGGGAGAGAAAGTGTGGAAATAATAAGGCGGGCAGGACTTTACAAATAAATTATAATGGACACTGAGGGTAGCACACTACGATTTGATTGATGCAGTAAAAGTTACGAGAGAGAAAGAGAGAAAGAGAGAAAGAGAGGAGAGGTTGGGAAAGTATCTGCTAACCTGAGAGTGAGAGAACTGGACTTTATCCACTATCTTCTGATCGCTGTTGATGCTGCCTTGTAGCGGAGGAATGATCATCGGCTCCTCCTGGCCCCAGAACTGGTATTGACAGAAGACATAGTGGCAGTATTCCTTCGGTAGACCACTGCTTTCTATGACCGTCACCTGGTGAAATAGGTGAGAGATAGAGAGAGAGGATGAGAGGAGAGAGAGAGAGAGAGAGAGAGAGAGAGAGAGGAGAGAGAGAGTTTAGATCCTCGGAGAGTTGGAAAATTTGAAGGAACATACAAAATGCAAATTCAAAAAACGGTGCTACGCACAGAGTCGAGAAGTTTGCAAATTTACGTTGAAACTGTATAATCCACGGAAACTTTGCCTGCAAACTGACCGACTTACAAATCATATCTCCTTTAACAGTTTGGTGAAAATGGTGTTTAGTGCACAGTGTGTTGTATACCTGACATGAGAGTGGTTGTCCGTGTCGAATGTCCATTAAATCGTCCATCATGCTGGGTTGAGATTGCATCATGGACCAGGATGAGTAGGCGTCCACTTCCTCTCCGTCCATTTCTCTGTCCAGTAGGGCTGGGGAAGAACAGGAGGAGGATGAAATGGTGGGGTGAAGGAACGATTCTTAGGAAATTTGCACTCTTGTTGTTGGTTCTAAATTTAACCCCTATTGTGTATAATTCTGCAGAATACCACTTAATGTACGTAGAAGTGAAGTGAAGAGATGCAAACTTACTCGGAACTCTTTTCACAGATAATTTTAATTTCCCACAAATCTAGACAAAAGAAAGAGATTTGCACACGTAAAGTTAGAAATAGGCAGCCACAGCAGGCAGCCACAGCAGGCAGCCACAGCAGGCACACCAACAAGATTGTATATATTTATGGCACCCACATATACAGTATTTCGCCTCTCCCTCCCTCCCTACCTCCCTCCCTCCCTCCCTCCCTCCCTCCCTCCCTCCCTCCCTCCACCTTGCCAGTAGGAGCCACCACAGGTGCATCAGTACACAAACTCTATATCATGTATCAGACACTCCAGAGATATGTTGGCCACGCCCAGAAGAGCGTGCTGCTCCAAGTCATAGAACGGATCCGGTCCTATCGTCTCGTCCTGAGACGGAACGGAATCAAGACTCAACCAATTCAACAAAGTGTGTCTAGAGCCTCCATATGTAAGAATTTAAATGGTAACTCGCCACATATTTCATGGGTTGAATTCTACCATGCCGAACATTTTCCCATTTTAATGCATCATTATTAATATATTCATGAGATCAAGGAGAGATACCCATGGGGTCCAAAGGGTCAACTCCAATTAGAGTCCCCCTCGTCGACTCACCACAAGAGAGCCACCTTCCTCGATGCGTTTTCTCGTCACATGTCTCTGCATCGTACGGACTTCTCTGCCAGTAGTGTCTAGACTACCAGACGAGACTCGGTGCACCCCTCCTGCCCACCGCGCGCTGGGCTGTTCGCACTCCTTATGGCTACCCTCCCGTTACTGGTTTGATGTCCTCC
>CASHTH010000392.1:0-58975 GCA_030341885.1 Geodia barretti
TTTCAGTCCAGATCATTTTGGTATTGGGCTGCACGGCATGGCTGACTTCGCCAAGGTTAGTCATATCGACCCAGTTCGCCGCCAGTCCCCAGTCAGCAAAAACGCCCCGCATAAGGCGTGATGTACCGTGGTAGCAATCGCTGGGCAAAATTACGTGGTCGCCAGGCCTCAGGGCTTGGAAGATGGACGCTATGGCAGCCATGCCTGAAGAAAACGCGGCGGCGGCGTACCCTCCTTCGAGAAGGGTCATGCACTCTTCCAGGGCTTCCCTATTTGGGTTATTGCCGCGCGAATAAACGTACCCACGCGAATATTCGCCGTCCTCATCCCGCTCGTAAGTGGTGGACAAGTAAATGGGAGGAGCCACGGCGCCGGTAGCCGAATCAATTTTGTGTGCGGCCTGGGCCGCTATAGTTTCAGGTCTCATAACTTCTCCTTCAGGTTGCATTGGATAGGGTACAAGCTCCAATAAACGGCCCGCTTGAAAACCCGCTGAAGAATCCTCAGAGCTATTGAATGTGGATTCCCATTGGTAAAAATCGTTGAGTATTCCTGGATGAATATAATGCCAACCCCTTTTCCTCCTTCTCGAACCAACGTGCGCCAAGGTCGATGACAGAGCCGGTACTGGACAGCCCCAGTGGCCCCTTCCTGCCATGGTCTTTGTAATACAGCCTGCCCGCCCCTGTTTAGGCTACAGGCTGGCACAAGATTGATGGTCGGATATGAGCGAAAACGGCGGAAAAATGGTTTTCGACCCTCGTCCCTGTCCCAAGTATCTGTTGGCAGACGTAAGTAGACGGAAATGGGCGGAAATGGCGGTGATAATTTTTCTGCCTCAGTCCCTGTTCTGTAAGCCTGTGGCAGATAGTCAATGGACGGAAATGAGCGGAAATGGCGGGGAATGTTCTTGGCCCGACACCGGTTTCGGCCATTTTCACCCTGCAAACTTCGACCCCTGAAATGCGACTACCCTGGACAAATCCCGTCGGTACATTATTTTTGTTTATTGAATGTGATACTATAACAGCCACGCAAATACCCTATTATTTACCACTCTTTGGTGGAGGAAGAGATGCTCGACTACAAGCCAAATATTGTCTTGTCTAACCAGGAATACAACGTGGTAGGGACTCGGCCGGTTCGGCCGGACGGTGCCGACAAAGTGACCGGCAAGGCCAACTACAGTGCTGACATAAACTTGCCCGGCATGCTCTACGGCAAGATGTTGCGCAGTCCCCACGCCCATGCTGTTATCAAGTCTTTAGACACCAGCAAGGCCGAAGCACACCCCGGCGTTCGGGCCGTGGTCACTTCCGCCGACATCCAGAAGCCCTCGGGCCGTGCTTCGGAATTTGGCCGAAGGCGCTATGGTCAACTACAGATTCCTCAGCAATAACGTGCTGGCCGATGGCAAGGCTCTGTACAAGGGACACGCTATCGCCGCGGTAGCCGCCGCCAGCGCTCACGCCGCCGAAGAGGCCCTTAAGCTGATTGAAGTTGAATACGAGGTTTTGCCGCCAGTTATGGACGCCAAGGAAGCCATGAAGCCGGACGCCCCTCTGGTCCACGAGCGTCTGGCCGGCATGACAACTGTTTCCATACGGGCGGGTGGCGTGCTAGACGACGACGATCCGGCTAACGGCACCAATATAGCCAATCACTTTGAGTTCAAACTTGGCGACCCAGACGAGGGTTTCAAGGAAGCCGACGTCATAGTGGAAAAGGAAGTTTCCACGGTCGCCGTCCACCAGGGCTACATCGAGCCTCACTGTGGGACCGCCCAGTGGCACGAAGACGGCAGCCTGACCGTCTGGTCCAGCAGCCAGGGCCAGTTTACGGTTCGTGAATACACTGCTCGCTTGGTTGGCATTCCCGTTTCCAAGGTCAAGGCAATTCCCATGGAGATCGGCGGCGGTTTTGGCGCCAAGTTGACCATGTATATGGAGCCCGTGGCCGCGCTGCTGGCTCGCAAGGCTGGCGCTCCCGTCAAAATGGCGATGAGCCGTACCGAGGTCTTCGAGGGTTCAGGCCCGACCTCCGGGCACCTACATCTCGATAAAGTTGGGTGCGACCAAGGAAGGTAAGATCACTGCTGCCACTGCCACTTTGATCTTTGAAGCAGGGGCCTTCCCGGGCTCCCCCGTTGCTGGTGGCGCCCAGTGCATGATGTCTGCCTACGACATCCCCAACGCCTACATAGAGGGCTACGACATAGTGGTAAACCGGCCCAAGACGTCGGCCTACCGCGCCCCGGGTTCTCCGGCAGCCGCCTTCTGCATAGAAACGGCCATTGACGAACTATGCGAAAAAATTGGGATGGATCCCGTAGACTTCCGCCTAATGAACAGTTCCAAGGAAGGTGTGCGTCGAGTCACTGGTCCCCTCATGCCCAAAGTAGGCTTCATCGAGACCCTGGAGGCGGCGAAGGCCCATCCTCACTATTCGCAGCCCCTTGAGGGCCCCTATCGCGGCCGAGGCATCGCAAGCGGCTTCTGGGGCAACAATACCGGCCCTTCCAGTGCCGTAGCCCTCGTGCAGCCGGATGGCAAGATCAGCCTGACCGAAGGGTCTCCTGACATTGGTGGTACCCGAGCTTCCGTTTCCCAGCAGATGGCCGAAGTCCTGGGCATTCCCATGGAGGACTAGCCTCCCAGATCGGTGATACCGATTCCATCGGCTTTACGTCCAATACCGGCGGCAGTGGTGTCACCTTCAAGACCGGATACGCCGCCTACGTGGCAGCCCAGGATATCAAGCAGCAGATGATCGAGCGCGCGGCCAAGTTGTGGGATGTAGATGTCGAGGACGTTGAGTACGAGAACGGCGTTTTGCAGCATAAGTCGGACCCTGAACTGCGACTCACCTTCCAGCAGTTGGCGGCTCGACAGAATCCCACGGGCGGACCAATAGTGGGTCGGGCAGGTGTAAACCCCGGCGGCGCCGGTCCTGCTTTGGCAACCCACATTGTTGACCTGGAAGTAGACCCGGACACCGGTAAGGTCACAATTCTACGGTACACCGCCCTGCAGGATGCTGGAAAGGCCATTCACCCCAGCTATGTAGAAGGTCAAATCCAGGGCGGCGTGGCCCAGGGAATTGGCTGGGCCCTTAACGAAGAGTACTTCATCAACGACCAGGGCCACATGGTCAACTCCAGCTACCTGGACTACCGGATGCCCACCAGCCTGGACCTGCCAATGATCGATACCGTGGTGGTGGAAGTCGCCAACCCAAGCCATCCCTTCGGTGTTCGTGGCGTAGGTGAAGTTTGTATAGTGCCCCCGATGGCCGCCATATCCAACGCGCTTTACAATGCTATCGGTGTGCGGATGAACAGCCTGCCGATGAACCCTGGTGCAGTCCTTGAGGCGCTCTGGGGTAAGGAAAACGGCAACTAGGGAAGATCAGCGAGTAATAGCCATGCCTGAAGTCTGGATACCCACCACCATGCAGAGCCTTACCGGCGGCCTTCATAAGGTACAGATAGAAGGCCGTACGGTTCGACAGGTCATTAACAACCTGGACCAAGAGTTTCCCGGGGTAAAGGCCATCCTCTATGACGAAGAGGAGGACGACCTGCAAGCGGGCATCGCCGTTATTGTGGATGGTGAAGCCAGCCAGATTGGCTTGCTGGAGAGAGTCCAGGAAACCAGCGAGGTCCATTTCCTGCCCGCGATAGGCGGCGGGTGACGAAGGGCCAGACATAGTCTTGGCAAACAATAGGGCCGGGCAATTTGCCCGGCCTCTTCTTTTGGCTGGTAACCGCCGTCAGGGCTAGAAAAAAGTGCTGGTAGCCTCGGATGCTAGAATGGTTGCACCCAGAATTCCGGTCCAAAACTACCCTGGCTAATGGTGAGGGTGCAAACATGGTTGAAGCTTCAAATAACCGCAATACCGACGCTGTCTGGGATTACCACAACTCCACCAAGCACTCCTGGCACAGCGTCCATACTTCCAACCATCGCCTGGACTGGAGCAATCAGCCCTCGCCCTTCAAGATTTATCCTCAATTGGAAGGCCAAAAACTTCCAACTGATCTGGTTTCCAGTGATCTTCCGGCGTTGGCAGCGCTAACCGCCCCTGACGGCCACCAGGGAAAGCCAGTAGATCTTAGGAATATCGCAGGGCTCCTTTACTACGCCGCCGGAATTACCAAGCGAGGCATAGTGCAGGGCGGTCAGCTATTCTTCCGTGCCGCGGCCTGTACCGGCGCCCTCTACCACATCGAGCTATACCTGGTCTGTGGTGGCCTCGACGGCCTGGAAGACGGTGTGTACCATTTCGGCCCCCACGACTTCTCCTTGCGCCAGTTGCGAAAGGGTGATTACCGGCGAGTGCTGGTTGAGGCTTCCGGCCAGGAGCCTTCCGTAGCAAGCGCGCCGGCAATTCTGGTTACAAGTTCCGTATACTGGCGCAATTCCTGGAAGTACCAAAGTAGGGCGTACCGGCACTCCTACTGGGACAGTGGCACAATCCTGGCTAACCTGCTGGCAATGGGCTGTGCCTACGATTTGCCACTCGGGGTAGTAACGGCTTTCGTAGATGAACCCGTAAATCAGCTGCTGGGTTTGGACACACTCAAAGAGGCGGCGCTACATATGATCCCGGTGGGCAATACACCGACACCTGGGCCCGCGGATTACCCTGATATGCCAGTATTAGAACTGGGAGTCGCACCATATTCGGCCAGGGAAGTTGACTATCCCCAGATTAATGATATACACACGGCAACGTCATTGGTTGCTCCAGGCGAGCCTGTGGAACTGCGAGCGAACGTCCCGCAGGCGGTGGATCCTGAAATTTACGGGGAATTGATCCCCTTGACACCCATACCGGAAGAGGGGGTACCCAAGGAAACCATTGAACCGGTAATAGTCAGGCGTGGGTCCAGTCGCCGTTTTCGCAGAGCCCCAATAACCTTCCCGCAGCTATGCACAATGCTGGAATGCGCCGGACAAAATATTTCCACCGATTTCTTGGGTATCCCAAACAGCAGCCTCACTCAAAGCTACCTGGTAGCAAATGATGTGGAAGGCCTGGAACCGGGAACTTACGCTTTCCACGCTGAATTGAAGGCTTTGGAACGACTCCCGAAGAGCGCATCAAGGCAGGAAGCGGGTTATCTGGGCCTGCAACAGGAATTGCCTGCCGACGCCAGCGTTAGCATTTATTTCCTCGCCGATCTGAAAGCAATCATGGAAAGGTACGGCAACAGGGGATATCGGATGGCGCAGACCGAGGCTGCAATCCGCGCCGGTAAAATATATTTGGCGGCCTATGCCTTGCGGCTGGGAGCGTCCGGTCTGACCTTCTTCGATGATGACGTCACCGAATTCTTCTCTCCCCACGCCTCGGGCAAGAGCGTAATGTTCCTCATAGCGGTGGGACGGCCACGGGCAAGACTGCGGGCAGCAAACTGAAAGCCGCAGCAAGAGGGCGACGCTGTTATCGTTAATGTTGAAAATGTCGCAATTGGCCCCTAAATTGCCACAGATTCTGTTTTCACAATCTTGCCGGTTCGCGCCGATTCAATGGCGGCCAGAGTAGTTTCCACCACCCTGAGGCCATCCACACCGGTGGCTGCAGGTTCACGGTCTTCTGCAACGGCCTGCTGGAAGTCCTCAGTTTGGGCGATGAAGTTCCCCAGATAGTTGTCGGGATAGGCCTCGGACCGTTGTACTGTGTCCGAAACCACTTCGATTTCCCCTTTCTGGGCCTCCCACACGGTTTCCTTGCTGGAGAACCGGCCATTAATTCCGTAAAGAGCCAGGTCATTCCGGGTGTCGGGCAAGAGGCGGCCGCATACCACGGTGCCCAGGGTGCCGTTACTGAACCGCAAAGCCAGAGTGGCAATTTGCTCCAAGGGTCGGACGGCGGTCTGCCCGTCGGTAATGGCCGCCACCTCCACAATCTCCTGCCCCAGAACGAAGCGCAACAGGTCCATGACGTGGACGCCGGTTCCCATTATGGTCGAGGCCCCGCCGATAGCATCCGGGTCGTCCCACCACAGGCGCAGTCCTTCCCTGGGCGGAAACACTTCCTGCCCCCTTGTTCCGAAGCCCCACTGGCCCTGCGCCAGGGTTACCCTTCCGAGGGTTCCCTCGGCTACCAGGTTGCGAGCCAGGATATGTCCGGGGTTGTGGCGCAGTTCGAATCCTACACCTAATTTGACACCTCTATCGCGACAGGCCCGCACCATTTCCAAAGCATCTTCCAGTGTGGTGGTCATGGGTTTTTCGCACAGCACGTGTTTGCCGACTGCCGCTGCCTGAATCGCCTGTTCGGCGTGCAGCGAGTTGGGTGAGGCTATAAAGACGCCGTCAATGCGACTATCTGCCAGGATTGCGTCCAGAGAATTGTAGGCAGCCATGGCGCCGTGTCGTTCTGCAAAGGCCTCAGCCCTGCCCTGGTCACGACTGTAGACGGCTACCAATTCGGCTTCACTGGCAGCGCTGATGGCCGGCGCTATCTTGTTTTCAGGATGTAGTCCTGTGCTGATAATTCCCCATCCAAAAGCCAAAGCAGACCTCCAAGCAGAGCCAATCTAAAATTGGTGCCAACGATAGGGAAAGCTTACCCAGGTGTCAAACTTGTGAAAGGGAAACGCGGTACTCTCTCCAAGGCTAACTAACCTGCCAATAGAGGAAGGTTCGATTTAACATAATAAGTTCGTTACACGGGAAAACTCTTTTCCTTGACATTAGTTGGCCGGAGTCTTAAATTAGGGCGTGTTCTGTGCAGGATTGCACGGCACTTTTAAATCGATAAGAATGTTTCCGGGGCACCGATACGGTTTAATTGGGAAGGCGGTGAGACTCCGCAGCGGTTGCGCCACTGTAAACGGGAAGCACTTCGGCAACAACGCCACTTTCAATTGTCCGGCTACTGGTTTGGTTGGAACGGTCGGGAATTTTGTTGGGAAGGCGCTGAGAGTGCAAAGATCCGTAAGCCAGGAGACCTGCCTCGGGAACTGGGACCCTCGCTCTGCGCTATACGGAGTCGGTTCGTGGTAGAAGCTTGCTGTTAGCTTCTGCTGAATGGAGAGATTGACCGATCGCCCGGGCCGCTGAGCCCGGGTTTCTTATTTTCTGGAAGGGTTGATTCACCCTTCACCAACCTTGGGATAGGCGCTGAATGAGCACTGCAAACGCTGGAATTTCGATGACCGTCGTGGCTGTGGGTCCGGGCGACCCGCGAATGTTGACCCTCCGCGGTCGTCAGGCCCTGGAATCTGCCGATTTAGTCGTAGGATTCAAGACAGTTTTGGACGTGGTTTCCGAGTGGTGCGGAAATGCTGAAGTCCGGCCAATGAGCTATCGTGACCAGGAAGAAGTTCTTGAGTACGCCGCCGAGCAGGTTGCAAATGGCATTAATTGCGTGGTGTGCTGTTGGGGGGATCTGAACGTCTCCGCGCACGAGCTCCTGGCAAGAGTTTATCGACGTGCTGAACATGTTGAGCTAATCCCCGGGGTTAGTTCGATCCAGATGGCCTGTGCCCGAGCCGGCATTGCCCTGGAGGAGTCCCTGTTCATTACCTTGCACCGGCGCGACGGCGGTGAGTCGGCCCTGGCTGAACTGGAACACTACCTGCAAGAAGGACAGCGCAACATAATCTTGTTGCCCCGCCCATTTGACCTGATGCCCCCAGGTATCGCTTCTGACCTCATTGCCGGCGGCATTGAGTCGAACCGCTCGGTAACCATTTATCAGCGGCTGACCCTTGAAGGCGAAAAATCCTGGACCGGCAGCCTGCAAGAATGCGCTGCCCTGACGGAAGAATTCAGTGACCTTTCTATCATGGTTTTCTTGCGCTCCCCTGTCGAAGGACACTGAACGGAAGGTGTCGAGAATTTGACCTCCTCATCAGAAACCAGCCGGAATTCGGTGGTCTTCGTAACCACCGCCGACACCGACATTCTTACCGCCGATCGTGCCCTGTCGGGGCTGCCTGAAGGCATCCCTCAGGTTCGCGCTTACCATCCGGTGGCGCTGGAAACTGATGATGCCCGTCGGGAAATACTTGAGTCAGTCTCTGAGGCTGGCGTGGTCGTTCTTCGTCTATTGGGCGGGAAGCGGGCCATGCCCGAAACATTCGATTCGTTGGTGAGCCTGTGCCGCGAACGGGCAATTCCTCTTATTGCCTGCCCTGGTCACCAGGAATGGGATGAAGACCTGGTTACCGCTTGTTCGGTTCCGGTGGCGGAACTGGAAACGGTCTTCTCCTACTTGATGAGGGGCGGAATCGACAACTTCCGCAACCTGTTCCTTTTTCTTAGTGATACTTACTTTGGCAGCGAGTTCGGCCACGAAGCGCCGGAGCCCGTGCCTTGGGAAGGAATATATCATCCCGACGCAGACCCTTCGGAAACCATCGACGTGGATAGCTATGTTGCTGCCCGTTTCCAGTCCGGTCAGCCCAGCGTTGGCCTTCTCTTCTATCGGGCCCACTGGATGAGTGGCAATCTCCAGTTCGTGGACGATCTGATTCGGTGCCTGGAATCCAGGCAGGTAAACGTACTGCCGGTCTATTCCTACAGCCTGAAACACAATCCCGAAGAGGATGGGCAGCGCAGCCGTACTTTGACTACCTTCATGGCCGACTCCAGCGGAGGGGCCCGGGTGGACTGCATTATCAACACCATGGGCCTGGCCATGAGTGACCTCAGCCAGGAGGGCCCCACCATTGCTACAGGTTGGTCGGTTGACCTGCTGGACGCGCTGGACATTCCCATAATCCAGGGCATCGTCAGCACCGGCTCCCGCCAGGAATGGGAAGAAAGCTCTCTGGGCCTGGGGCCCATAGACACGGCGATGAACATAGCTTTGCCGGAATTTGATGGTCGAATCATCACGGTTCCCATATCCTTTAAGGAAGAGACTGCCGGCAGCAACGGCAGCGGGCTTACCGGATCCAGGCTGCAACGGTATGTAGCCGTTCCCGATCGCATGGAAGCGCTGGCCGGGTTGGCCGCTAAATGGGCTGCACTGCGCCTCAAGCCCAACGCCGAAAAGCGCATTGCTGTCATCATGAGCAACTACCCCACCAAGGATGCCAGGATTGGCAACGCGGTTGGGCTGGACACTCCCGCTTCGGTAGTCCACCTGCTGAACGCTTTCAAAGCTGCCGGGTACATGGTAGAAGACATACCATCCGACGGGGACGAACTCGTGCACCGGCTTATTGAGCGGTGCAGCAACGATCGCGATTCGTTGACCGAGGAACAGATGCGTCTTGCGGCAGGTCACGTGGACCGACGGCAGTATGCCCAGTGGTTCCAGGGTTTTCCTGCCAAGGTGCAGCAGCAATTGCAGGATGCCTGGGGCGACCCGCCTGGCAATGTTTATCGAACCGGTGAGTCCCTGGCCATAGCTGGATTGAATTTGGGCAATGTGTTCGTGGGACTCCAGCCTCCGCGGGGTTTCGGCGAAAATCCTATTTCCGTCTACCATAGCCCGGATCTGATACCCACGCATCATTACATTGCCTACTACAGGTGGATACGGGACGTTTACAAGGCTGACGCCATGGTCCACGTGGGCAAACACGGCACCCTTGAATGGCTGCCCGGGAAGGGTATCGGGCTCTCGGAGGCCTGCTATCCCGAGGTGGCGCTTCAGGACTTGCCCCTCTTCTATCCCTTTATTATCAACAATCCCGGGGAAGGTACCCAAGCCAAGCGGCGCACCCACGCCACCATAATTGACCACCTAATCCCTCCCATGACCACCGCTGACAGCTACGGCGACATTGCCAAGCTGGAACAGTTGATGGACGAACACTATCAGTGCCAGACCCTTGACCCGGCCAAGTTGCCCATGCTGGAAGGACAAATCTGGGAAATGGTCCAACAGGCCGAACTGCACCGCGACCTGGGTGTGGAAGCTCAGCCCGACGATTTTGGCGAATTTATGCTCGAAATCGACGGCTACCTCTGCGAGATCAAGGATGTCCAGATCAAGGATGGCTTGCATACCTTGGGACAGCCGCCTACCGAAGAACAACTGGTTGGTTTGCTCTGTGCCCTTACGCGACTTGATATAGGCGGCATTCCCAGCCTGCGGCGGGCCCTGGCCGAGGCCCTGGGGCTGGACTACGCTGGATTGCTGGATGATCCGGGCCGGGCGGTTAACGGAAATACACCTGTAAAGTTAGTGGAACTGGACACCGAAACGCCGGTTCGAAGCGCTGGCGACGTTATCGAGCGCCTCGAGATGCTGTGCCGCAGCGCCTATGAACAGTTACAGGATGGGGGCTTCCTGAGCAAAGACGTTCCGGGAATAATCACTGGACTGTTGGGTGGCCCTGACACCGCCACCGAAATGGTTCTTCGGTACGTTACCGACTTCATTTACCCGGCCCTGATGCGTACCTCTGATGAGATAGGGAACCTGATCCGTGGATTAGATGGGCGGTTTGTTCCACCCGGGCCCAGCGGTGCGCCGACCCGCGGGATGGCAAATGTCCTCCCCACTGGGCGCAATTTTTACTCCGTTGACCCCAAGACGTTGCCCTCACCCGTGGCTTGGGAAGTGGGCAAGGACTTGGGCGATGCGTTGCTTGAGAAGTACCTCACGGAAGAGGGCAGCTATCCCGAGATGGTTGGCGTGGTGGTTTGGGGTACATCGGCCATGCGCACCCACGGTGACGATATTGCCCAGATAATGTATCTGTTGGGTGTCCGCCCGGTATGGCAGGCAGAGAGCCGCCGGGTCTCCGGTATCGAGCTTATTCCACTGGAGGAACTAGGTCGCCCCCGAATAGACGTAACGATCCGTATCAGCGGCTTTTTCCGCGATGCCTTCCCCAACTTGATCTTTCTTCTTGATCAATCGGTGGAGTTGGTGGCCTCCCTGGATGAGCCTACGGACCAGAACTACGTGGTAAAGCACCTTCAGGAAGACCTGGCGCAACGAAGTGAGAACCTTGGAGAGGGTCAAGACGCCGAGGGTACAACCGAGCGGTCTGCTTCGCTTTACCGCATCTTCGGCAGCAAACCGGGTACTTACGGCGCGGGAATACTGGGAGTTATTGACGAACGCAATTGGGAAACGGTTCAGGATCTGGCAGAGGTCTATACCGCATGGGGTGGGTATGCATATACCCAGCAGGACTTCGGCGTCAGCGCCCGTCCCCAGTTTCGGCAGCGTTTCAGCCAGATAGTGGTAGCCGCCAAGAACCAGGACAATCGAGAGCACGACCTCTTCGACAGTGACGATTACATGCAGTACCACGGCGGCATGATCGCCACCGTTCGGGCCCTGACCGGCCGTAATCCCCGCCAGTTCTTCGGCGACAGCTCCGACCCTTCGCGCTCCCGGGTTAGGGACTTGCAGGACGAGGCCAGGCGCGTGTTCCGCAGCCGGGTGGTCAACCCTAAGTGGATGGAGTCCATGAAGCGTCACGGCTACAAGGGGGCTTTCGAACTGGCTGCTACCGTCGATTACATGTTTGGGTACGATGCCACCGCGCAGGTAATTGAAGACTGGATGTACGAGGACGTTACCGAGGAATACATCCTCAACGAGGATATGCAACAGTTCTTCCGGCAGAGCAATCCCTGGGCTATGCGAGGCATCATCGAGAGGCTGCTGGAAGCCATCGAGCGAGGGATGTGGGAAAACCCGCCGCCGGAGATCTTGGACAAGTTGCGAGAGCTTTACCTGGAACTGGAAACCGACTTGGAAGCTAGACAAGAGGCTGGGCAATCCCCATAATGGCGATTTCAAGAGGATCTTGAAAAGGCCGGGGAGGCAGGATATGGAAATACTGGGCGAATTGATCCACGAGTTAACCTCTGACGATAAGATGATGTGGGTCATTGGCGGTGGCGAAGTCGCCAGTGAAAACACGTCCAAGGGAATCAAGGAACCCGATCTCAGCAATGGTTGGTACACAATAGAGGCCGATAACTGGCACTTTCATCTGGCTGAAGCCTCAGTCAACGGCATCCAGTTTGTGGAGGCCGATAGCCACGGGGGATT
Source organism: Geodia barretti (assembly GCA_030341885.1). NCBI lineage: Eukaryota > Metazoa > Porifera > Demospongiae > Tetractinellida > Geodiidae > Geodia > Geodia barretti. The sequence continues at coordinate 11,986 of CASHTH010000392.1, forward strand.
GAAGTCTTTTTACGTGCGTTTTTCCAAGGACTGGGAAGAAACGCTGGTACGTTGCTACTTCCCCAATCCCTACCTGGATGATGACCTCAACCGGGTTGAATATCAGGCCGATAAGTATGATGCTTTCCTCGAAATGAGAGACCGCTACGTGGGCCGGGAAGAAGGGGTGGTTTACGTTCAGCGTTAGTCGACTTTTCGTAAACCGGCGACACAGTGCCAGGTAATGAAGCTTGGGGCACTTGAACATAACCTTTGAGGGTAATAGACTATGAAACCAGATTAAGCGTTGGCTAACTGGCGACATAGCGAAACAGGGCAATTAACATTACAGGAGGCAGAAATGTTGACAATCTTGAGAAGCGTGTTTGGTGACAGCGCCGCCCCGGTTTGGGCTCCCTGGTTGCTGCTCGGCGCTGCGGTGCTTTACATGGTAGGCTACGTTGACTCCAGCATTCACGGTGCGGCTCTCGGTTCTCCCGCCGTCCTCGGCGCTGTCCACGAGTTTTTCCACCACGCTCGCCACGTCGCCTTGATGTGCCACTAGGCCAGACTACCTAATGTGCCCCCGCACAACGGGGGCACGTTCTCTTTCTTAAACGTCTGCCACGCTGACAGAAAGCACTTCGCTTTCCGGAGGGGGTTAAGTGTGGTTACGTCATTAGAATTTTGTTGAACGGCTTGTGAGGCAGAATCATGCGTAACATACTTTCCCTTGGCGATGGTAATGGGAGCCATTGCCGGCCTGATTGTTGGTGGTTTCCTGAACGTTTTCAATGTTCCGGTCATGGAATGGGCTATTTCCCTGGAGGAAGCCGCCCCAGCCCCATCCGGCGAATCGGGAACGACCGGGGTTTATGCCTCCCTTGGATCTCTGGGAGCGCAACGAATTGGATTGGTAGTCGGTTTGGCTGTATTGGGGGTCATTTATGGTGCCGTTTTTCACGGCTTTGTTCCGGTTGGTGAGGCAGGCAGTCCCGGGCTGGAACATATGGGCATGGGCCGTCATAGGTGGTGCATTGGGCTTCTGGTCCATTTCGCTCTTTACCCAGATCAAATTCCCTCTCAACCCGCCGGGTGTCGGTGATGAAGCGTCTCTCCTCGGTCGGCAGGGATTCCAGTTCCTGTTTATATTGTTGTCCCTTGGTGCTACAGCAGTTGCCGGTCTGGCTGTTCGGCATGTTCACCAGCTGGGTTGGGAAGGCTCTCAACGCTTCCTGGGATATGCGGGAATAGCCTTCGGGTATGCCATCGCGGCTCTCATCATCTTCGTTGCGATTCCTGGGGATTCTGATCCTATTCCCCACGGGCTTCCTCAAAGCCTCGTAATAATGTTTCGCACCTTTTCCATTATTGGCCACCTGCTCCTCTGGACGATTATGGCCCTGGGGGTTGCCGGGTATATCAGGTACCAGGAAAAAGGCATAAATGTTACCGGTGATGCGATGATGGAGCGAAACCTGTCGGGTTCGTCCCATCCCTAAACCAGGGACAGTTTCTCACGGAGGAGTTTCTTTGACCCAAATGAATCGGGAACCTTCCTTTCCCTTTACCGCTATCGTGGGCCAGACGGCTATGAAAAAAGCGTTGCTCTTGAACACTGTCAATCCCCGGATTGGCGGTTTGCTGATTCGCGGCAAGAAAGGCACCGCCAAGTCCACCGCCGTCCGCTCCCTGGCAGCCCTGCTTCCGGAGGTATCGGTGTTGCAAGGCTGCCCCTACAGTTGTCCGCCGGAGGCTCGACAGGGATTGTGCCAATGGTGCGAATCGGGTAACAACGACAACCCTCCAGTCAGCCACCAGGTTCGCATTGTCGATTTGCCGGTGGGCGCCAGTGAGGACCGGTTGGTGGGTTCACTGGACATTGAACAGGCTATCAAGTCCGGCACCAAGAGTTTCGAGCCCGGTCTTATTGCCGCGGCCCACAGAGGCATTCTCTATATCGACGAAGTAAACCTCTTGAACGACCACCTGGTGGATGTTCTGCTTGACGCCTCCGCAATGGGGCGCAACTACGTGGAGCGCGAGGGCATTTCCGTTAGCCATGCCGCTGAGTTTATTCTGGTGGGCACCATGAACCCGGAAGAAGGGGAAGGTGACTTGCGTCCCCAGTTGTTGGACCGGTTCGGCTTGGCGGTTGAAGTGGATGGCATAATGCCCTCCGAAGAACGGCGCGAGGTCGTGCGCCGGCGCATGGCCTACGAATCTGACCCATTTTCCTTTATGGACCAATGGCAGGAAGAAGAAGGCAGGGAACGAGAGCGTCTTCTCCAAAGCAGGCAATTGTTGGGCCAGGTAACCGTTAGCGAAGATATTCTGGGCTTAATCACCGACATATGCGCTGAGTATCAGGTGGATGGACTGCGTGGCGACATCGTAATGTACAAGACGGCCAGCACCATTGCCGCTTATGACGGCCGCACCGAGGTTGACGTGGAGGATGTGCGCGAGGCGGCCCTAATGGCCCTTCTCCACCGCCAACGCCGCCAACCGTTCCAGCAGCCTCACCTGGTGACCGAACAACTGGACAACATGCTGGAAGAGTACCAGAACCAATCCCGAAACCGTGAAGCAGAGGACAACAGTTCCTCCAACCGGGACCACAATGAGGATGAGTCTGACCCCTCCGATTTAGGGGACGACGAACAGGAAAGCGATCCAGATTCGGGTTCGGGCCCTCAGGACCAGTGGTTCGAGACCGGAGACCCCTACAATATTCAATCCATCCTTCTTCCTCCCCCCGACCGGCGAGAACGGCCTTCTTCTGGCCGCCGTGCCACCACCGTCAGCGGGAGCAGCGCCGGGCGCTACGTTCGTGCCCGGATTCCTCAGGGGACGGTTTCCGACCTGGCTCTTGACGCGACCCTCCGTGCGGCCGCGCCCTATCAGGAGCGCCGACGTGAAAGTACGGGTGTGGATGCAGAGTCGAGGCTCGTCATTGAACCTTGGGACGTGCGGGAAAAGGTCAGAGAGACCAAGACCGGAAGCCTTATCCTCTTTGTGGTAGATGCCAGCGGCTCCATGGGCGCCCAGCGACGCATGGTCGCAGTTAAGGGCGCAGTGCTGTCGCTGCTCCTGGATGCCTACCAGCGCAGGGACAGAGTGGCGCTGATCAGTTTCAGAGGCACAGGTGCAGACCTGCTGCTGCCATCGACCAACAGTGTGGATTTGGCCCAACTCTACCTTCAAGAGATGCCCACCGGCGGACGAACCCCATTGTCGAAAGGCTTATATCTGGCCCTGGAAACTCTGGAGACGGAACGATTAAAAGACCGGAACGTCCTTCCTCTGGTGGTGGTACTTTCGGATGGCCGTGCCAATGTGTCCATGGACGGCGGAAACACCCAGGCAGTAGAAGAAGCCAGGGGATTCGCCTCAATTTTTGATGACAAGGGCATGACCAGCGTCGTTATAGATACTGAATTGGACTTCATCAAGCTGCAGATGGCCAAGCCACTGGCTGAAGCAATGGCAGCCCGTTACTTGAAGCTGGAAGACCTGAGGGGCGATAGCCTTGCAGACGCGGTAAGAAACGAGCTTCCTTCGGCCACCGGAGGGGCGGACACAAGCCCAGATACCAGTGATGGAGCGGCAAACGAGATGCGCCGTCTTTATGACAGTCTGGGTTGATGCTGAAGTTGATACCCTGGCAGGGCATGCTGTATTGCGCCTTATTAAGGACTTGCAAGTAATCATTACTCCGTTCCAGTCTTCTTCATTCCTTCACTTATAATTCTTTACATCACATAACTAAGTTGGTAACCTTTTTCTTATCTTTGTAATAATCGTTCGGTCAGGTCGGCCGATAATCCTTTCTTTATTGAGGCAACCCTTTGGCAAGAGTCCTTCCCTACGCCGATATGGACAAGATTATGTCCCTCTCCAAGCGGCGTGGTTTCGTATTTCAAAGCAGTGAGATTTATGGCGGCCTGGCTTCCACATGGGATTACGGCCCCTTGGGTGTTGAACTCAAACGTCATGTCAAGGAAGCGTGGTGGCAGTCGGTGATCGTGGGCCGTGACGACATGGTGGGCCTTGACGCAGCTATCCTGATGGCTCCCCAAGTCTGGGTGGCCAGCGGCCACGTCGAGAACTTTTCGGACCCGCTGGTGGAATGCCGAAGCTGCCATTTACGGTTCCGGGCCGACCAGCTGGAAACTGAAAAGTGCCCAGAGTGTGGCGGTGAGTTTACTGAACCCCGCCGCTTCAACCTCATGTTTCGGACCTTCATGGGCCCAGTTGAGGACACGGGCCACGAAGTCTTTCTTCGGCCGGAGACCGCTCAGGGCATATTCGTCAATTTCCAGAACGTCCTTAACTCTTCCCGCAAGAAACTGCCGTTTGGCATTGGCCAGATCGGGAAAGCCTTTCGCAACGAAATAACCCCCGGCAATTTCACCTTTCGCACCCGCGAGTTTGAGCAGATGGAGGTGGAGTTCTTCGTAAAGCCGGGCACCGATGAGGAATGGTTGCAAAGCTGGGTAGAGGAACGGTTTAACTGGTACGTGAGTTACGGCATCCGTCGGGACAATCTTCGGCTCCGGCGCCACGACCCCGACGAATTGGCACATTACGCCAAGGATACCTATGACATCGAATACCGATTCCCCTGGGGCTGGGGTGAATTGGAGGGAATCGCCGACCGCACCGACTTTGACCTGCAACGCCACGCCGAGGCCAGCGGCGAGGACCTGACCTACTTTGACGAGGAAGACAGGGAGCGTTACCTGCCTTACGTCATCGAACCCTCTGGTGGCGTAGACCGGGCCACTCTGGCCTTTTGGCTTGATTCCTATGATGAAGAACCCGATGGAGAAACTGTTAGAGTCGTATCTCACCTCCATCGTAAGCTGGCCCCGGTTACTGTGGCTGTGCTTCCTTTGAGCCGAAATGCTCGACTGGCTCCCACCGCCAGGAATGTTCACAATTTGCTGCGTCGCCATTTCAGCACTCAATTCGACGATGCGCAGAGTGTGGGCCGCCGCTATCGTCGCCAGGACGAAATTGGGACGCCGTACTGCGTCACGGTAGACTTTGATACCCTGGATGACCATCAGGTAACTATTCGAGATCGGGACACAATGAATCAGGTGCGTGTCTCCATAGCAGAGTTGGTATATATCTTGCAGGACAAGGTGGAGCACGGTTGGTGACCTGATCCTCGGAAGTCGTGGTTGGCTCCATGGGTTAGTCATGCAATTAATTCGTCGCGACTGCACATGGACCAGCCCGTGAGTGAATGTGAGGAGGGGAGGTAGCAGAAGTGACAATTTTTGATTCAGCGCTTCGTTTGCCGGAGATCATAGGTCAACTTGCTCAGCGACCCAACTCCGGCGAAATGTACAAGGCCAGGGAAAAGGAAATGGCTGGAAACTTGGTAGCGGAAACCCTGCGCGGCGGGTTGTTTACCCGGATCGTGGGCAAGAGGCTTCTTTTCTTCCAGGAAGTAGGGTCCACCATGGATGAGGCACTGCGGCGCGCCGAAAGGGGCACCGAAGAAGGGACGGTCGTTGTGGCAGAGACCCAGACTGCCAGCAGGGGACGTCAGGGCAGGGCATGGGTATCCCGAACCGGTAACCTTTATCTGTCAGTAGTGCTTTATCCTTCCCTGCAAACCCTGCCATACCTCAACAGTCTGTGCGGAGTGGCGGTAGTCCGGGCCATAGCAAATATCAGTGGACTGAAGCCACGAATTAAGTGGCCCAACGATATCCTGCTCGAAGGCAAGAAGGTTGCTGGTGTTCTGGTCGAGAGCGCCATAGCTGGTGAACAGGTCCACCATTCCATAATCGGCATCGGTATCAATGTGGCCCTGGAAGCCGATGAGATTGATGAAATCGCAGGTGGCGCCATCAGTCTGAACCACGCCTCCGCCGGGGACATTCCTCGCGATGAATTGTTGCGCGAAATCCTTCAGCAGTTGGATGCACTCTATATTCAGTTGAATCATGGAGACACGCCGGTGGAGGAATGGGAAGAATTGCTGGATACCCTGGGGCAACGTGTCAAGGTAACCTGGCAGGGTGAAGAGTATGTGGGTTTCGCCGATGGCATAGATGCGCAGGGTAGCCTGCTGCTTCGGGAAGATAGCGGGACAATGCGGACCCTTGCTGCCGGAGACGCGACCTCGCTCCGTCCTGCCCCATAAGGATTTTGCAGACGAACTGATGCTTGAACGACTGAGTCTGGATGACCAAGTTGTCGTGGTTACCGGAGGCGGTACGGGCCTCGGACTGGAGATGGTCCGCCACCTCGCCCGAGCGGGCGCGAATCTTGCCATCGCCGGTCGTCGGACGGGCCCTATCGAGAGTGCGGCAGAGGAAGTAAGAAACATTGGGCAGTCCGCCATCGCGGTGCCTACCGACGTGAGCAGCTCGGCTCAGGCCGATGCTTTGATCGAGTCTACCGTCGAGCATTTCGGCCGGATTGATGTTTTGATCAACAACGCGGCACTGGTTTCCGATAGCATTCCTACCCCCATTTGGGATATCATCGACGAGGACTGGCAGGCAGCCCTGGACGTAAATCTGAGCGGCGCATTCTTCTGTTCTCGCGCCGCCTCCAAACCCATGGCCGACCAGGGCAAAGGCAAAATTATTAACGTCGCCTCCGGCTTTGGCATGCGGGGTGGCCGAGACATCTATACCTATTGTTGCACCAAGGGCGGGGTAATCCAGTTAACCAGGGTCTTGTCCTTCAGTCTGGCCCGCTACGGGGTTACTGCCAACAGTATCGTGCCGGGATTCATACCAACTGTTGGCACCGACACCGAAATGAGGGAATCGCTCCCCCGGTCCGGCGCATACTTGCCCACTGGCAAGCTGGGCCAGCCAGAGGACATTGGCCCAGTTGCGGTCTTCCTGGCATCCCCTGCTTCCGACTACATGACGGGAGAGACCTTTACCCTGGACGGCGGCGGCCTTGCCGGCGGCTTGGCTCCGACCGGATATGCTCCCACGGTTCCGCTAGAGCCATAAGAGATTTCCTCTCGTATAACGGACATTCGTATCGTTTCCTTTCGGAGAGTTTGAATGCCTCTGCTGCGTCAGTATGACTTGACCGGAAAGGTTGCGGTCTTGTCCTCAACCGGCGGAGACGAAGCTCCTTTCCTGGGGCAGGCCCTTGCTGAAGCCGGGGCCACCGTTTTTGCCGTTGCCCGCCGCCAGAATTCGCTGGAAGCCATACTCAATGCCTTGTCTGATAGCAATGAAAGAAGTTCTGCAACACACAGTGGCCAGGTTTCTTTACTGGACTCAGCAGAATCCGTTACCCAGGTATTAGCCGCCGTCGACCGACTGCATGGCCGCGTAGATATCCTGGTGAACGACAATCGAAGTATGTTCGCCAAGCCGGTGTTGGAGATAGATTCTGACGAATGGGACGAGCTTCAGTCTCGAAATATCCGGGCGGCATTCTTGCTCAGTCGGGGTGTCGGCGCCAGAATGATTGACCAGGGATACGGCCGTGTCGTTAACATAATATCGGGACTGGCCGAAAGGGGAATGATCAATGGTTCGGCTTTCAGCGTTAGCCAGGCTGGTCTATTGGCCCTGACCCGTTCCCTCGCCGTGGAATGGGGCCCACACAACATCAGGGTGAACGCAATCGGTACCGGGTGGACGGTTGCAGAAGATATTCCGGTTGAAGTTCAGCAACAGGAACAACTGGTACGCTATATACCGGTGCGGCATAAGGGGCACCCCAGGGACATTGGCCCCCTTCTGGTTTATTTGTGCTCCGAGGCCTGCGACTACACCACCGGGCAACCCGTGTACGTTGATGGCGGCCTTAACGCCCACCCCTAGGAATTTTCTTTACCTGTCTGGCGCTAATTTCTGGGGCTGTCCTTAGTCATTTCGCAGATTCCCCGTTGAATGCCAAATGGGGCGTGGGTTACAATACCCCACGATGTCGATGCAACCTGTCACCCGTCTCTGGGGAATGTATGATCTATCCCGGGAATCCTGGCTGCGCAAGCGGACCTTGCAGGATTCCCTGACTTCGCTCATCGATGGCTATGGCTACCAATACCTGGAAACTCCTCTCCTCGAAGGAACTGAGCTATTCCTCAGGCAATCAGGCGGCGACCTGGCGTCAAGGATGTACAGTTTCGTTGACGCTGGAAGCAACCAGGTCAGCCTGCGGCCCGAGTTCACTTCTCCTATCATGCGCCATTACCTGGAAAACTCCGGGAATATAGTCCTCCCCGCCCGTTTCCAGTATGCCGGGCCGGTTTTCCGATATGACGTCGCCCACCCCGAGGGTAGCGGTCAGTTTACCCAGGTTGGTGCGGAGCTGATAGGCGCCGAAAGCGTCGTGGCGGACGCGGAACTGCTCACATTGGCTGCTGAGTTACCCCGCCGGGCGGGGCTGCAAGACTTCTCGATTGAATTGGCTGACCTGGACGTTTTTCACAGCGTATTGAACGTGGCGAGAGTTTCCGACCGGGCCCGCAGCTTTATCCTGGCTTCTATCCCCCAATTGAGAGAGGGGCAGGACGCCCTTTCCCAAGTCCAGGAGAGGGCATACCAGTTGCACTTGGGAGATCGGTTGCCGGAACACCAGGACCTGGGGGCTGCCATCACCGGCCTGGACGACCAGCAAGCTCGGCAGGTCATTCAAGGGTTCTTGCAGTGGAACGGTACAGATTCGCGCCGGTTTGGCCAGCGTGATCCTGAGCAGGTGGTAAACCGATTCCTCCGCAAGCTGCGGGGCAGCGACGAGGCAGGACACTTGGAGACGGGGCTTAGGCTGGCCGCCGACCTTGCCGGAATCCGTGGCAAGCCGGTAGACGCAATTGACGCTGCAAGGAAAGTGGTGGAATCTGCGGGTGCCGATACGTTGGCCCTTGACAGGCTCAGTGAACTGGCAGAAACCCTCGAGGCTTGTCCCGAAACTCGGGGAAATGTGACCGTTGATTTTGGGCTGGCCAGAGGGCTGGCCTATTATAATGGGATTGTTTTCCAAGTTACTCACCCTGAATGGAAGGGCCCCCTTGGCGGCGGCGGGCGCTACGATGGACTGGCCCTTGCTTTGGGTAGTGTAACCAATATCCCAGCCCTGGGCTTTGCCTATACCCTGGAAACTCTGTTAGCATTAGCCGAACGGCAGAGTAGCCAGAACGGCCCGGCTCCAAACAGTGCGACTGTATTGATTGTGTCCGAGTCAGATAGCGAGATCCACGGCGCCCTGCAAGCGGCCCGAGAGCTCAGGGGAACCGGGGTGACGGCAGAGTTGGATGTCATCCGCCATGACTTGCAGGAAGCCATGACCTACGCCGCATCAAAAGGCATTAAGCAGGTGGTCTTCGTAGATTCCAAGGGAGAACAGGCCGTACACGATGTTGAGTAACGGTACACTTTCCAACAGTGGTCTGTCCGCGAATGGGAGGGATGCTGCTCTTCGGCTGGTCATTCCCAGCGATGGGGAACTTTACGAGCCTACACTGAACTATCTGGGCTCTTGCGGCCTATCGGTCCGGCGCCCTAACTCGCGGCAATACACTGCCACCATAAGGTCTCTTCCCGGCGTGGAAGTACTCTTCCAGCGTAGCGCAGATGTAACCACCAAGGTAGAGGAAGGCAGCGCAGAACTGGGAATCACCGGACTGGACCGTTACCTGGAGTACCGCACTGACGAACGCACTGTAGTCAGCTTGTTGGACGATCTGGGTTACGGCAGGTGTGATTTTGTCCTTGCCGTTCCAGACGCCTGGCTTGATGTTTCCTCGATCGATGACTTGGCGGATCTGGCTCTGGAGTTCAAACAGCAGGGCAAGCAATTGCGGATAGCCACCAAGTATCCCAAGTTGTTGCGGGAGTATTTGTTCCACCGTGGAATAAATTACTTTACCCTCGTGGCGGTAAGCGGCGCTCTTGAGGCAGCCCCCGTAGCAGGCTACGCAGATTTGATAGCTGACCTGACAGCTACTGGCACAACTCTCCGCGAAAACCGTCTGAAGACTTTGCAGGGTGGCACTATTCTTACTTCCCAGTCATGCCTCATCGGGAATGCAACCACTCTGTTGAGATCGAAAGATGCCCTTAGATTGGCCCGGGAGTTCATCGAAATGCTGGAGGCCCACATGCGGGCCGAGCCTTATTACCGTCTTACCGCCAACGTGAGGGGCGCCTCTCCCCAGGAAGTCAGCGCGACAGTCCTTAGCCGCCCCGAAGTCTCAGGTCTTCGTGGCCCGACCATTGCCCGAGTCTACAACGTAGAGGAACAAGACTGGTACGCTGTCAGCCTCCTGGTACGCAAAGACCGTTTGATGGAGGCAGTGGATCATTTGAGGGATTGCGGAGGCATTGAAGTTTCGGCCTCCCAGTTGAGTTACCTCTTCAAAGGCGAATCGTCCGTGTTCAGCCGGTTGCTCGACCCTGCCTCTGAATCTGTTGAAGAAATCGGGGGCTTGTAATGCCTAACCTCCCGATGCACATCTTCATTGCACAGCAAGTGGCCCAGGAATTGGATTGGGGCTTTGTCCACGACAATTTGGGCAGTTGTTTTCTCGGCTCCACCACTCCGGATATACGAGCAATGACAAAATGGGACCGGGAATTGACCCATTTTGCTCCCCTTACCCTGGAGTCCGTGGGCACGGGCACCCAAAGAATGTTCGAATTGTATCCGGAACTGGCTGACCGGCAAAATCTCAATCCGGCGACCTTGGCCTTTGTCCTAGGGTACGTCAGCCACCTGACTGCCGACGAGGTTTGGATAACCACTATGTTCAGGCCTCATTTCTCCCGGGATAACACAGTCGCGGGCAGTGAAATGGAAGCGCAGATCTGGGATAGAGCACTCCAATTAGACATGGACCGGCGGGCCCACTTGGAAATGGACGGATTGTCCGTCGCCGGCGACGCCATTTGCGAAGGAGAGCAAGTTGTCGAGATAGAATTCATCAGAGCGGAAGTGCTGGCTGAATGGCGGCAATGGGTAGCGCGTTTCATGGGCTGGGAATTCGATTGGCAACGGCTCAAACGAGCCATGAGCCGTATGTATCGCGACAACGACGATGTCCAGGACATGGTGGACTTGTTCCTTTCCGATATGCCCCAAAGCCTGGAAACGGTTTACGAAAAAGTTCCCAGGGAAAGAGTGGAAAACTACCGGCAGACTGCTGTGAAACAGACCTTGCTGCAAATAAAGGAGTATCTTGGTGAAGCTTAAGGTGGTGCGAGGACTGGCTGAGGCCGAAGGGGTGCTCGCTCGTTTTGACCCGCTGGATTTGGATTCCCTGCCCGAGTCGGTGCGGGAAAGGACGAGGCAGGCCTTTGGCGATGACGTAACGCCTGAACAGTCAATAATAACGATGCTGCGCGAGGTTCGGAGTGAAGGCGACGCCGCTATTCGTCGCTACACCAAGCTGCTGGATGGCGTCGATTTGCCAGAGTTCAAGATTAGCGAGGCCGAGCTGGCCGAAGCCCGCAGCAGCATATCTACAGAGCTGGAATCAGCCCTGTTGTTGGCTGCCAAAAGGATCACCGACTTTCATCAGGCGACGTTGCCCAGGAACTGGGTGGACCTGGAGCAGGGCTTGGGGGAAATGGTTCGCCCCTTGGAACGGGTGGGCCTTTATGCTCCTGGCGGAACTGCCGCCTATCCATCAACCGTCCTGATGACAGCCATTCCCGCGCGCGTCGCCGGAGTCAAGGAAGTAATCCTGACCACGCCCAGGCGAGGCGCGGAACCGTTGAATCCCGCGGTAATGGCGGCCGCTCACATCGCAGGAGTGGATGCCGTCTACCAGATTGGTGGAGTTCCCGCCATCGCAGCCATGGCCTACGGTACCGAGTCCATAGCAAAGGTGGACAAAATTTGCGGTCCAGGCAATATCTTCGTTGCTTACGCCAAGAAACTGGTCCAGGGCCAGGTGGACATTGACGGTATCTTTGGCCCAACCGAGACCATTGTCATTGCTGATGACACGGCGCAGGCCAGCTTTTGTGCCGCCGACATGATCGCCCAGGCCGAACACGATCCCCTTTCCACAGCTATCCTGGTAACCGATTCCAGCGATTTGATTGATCAGGTGGAGCTGGAGTTGGAGCTTCGGCTGTCAACTCTTGAGCGAGGCGATATGGCCCGGGATGCTCTGGAGCGGCAGGGTCGCATTGTCCTTGTGGAAGACCTGGATGAAGCGGTTGAACTGGCCAATCGCATCGCTCCTGAGCACCTGTGCATGATGGTTGCCGACCCCTGGACCTGGGCGGGGAAGGTGAAGAATGCCGGTGGGCTGTTCCTGGGAGAGTATTCTCCGGAAGTCATGGGCGATTACATAGCGGGCCCCAGCCATGTGATGCCTACGGGCGGCACGGCACGTTTCAACTCGGCCCTCAGTGTGCATCATTTCATGCGCACCATGCCAGTTGTCGGCCTGACTCCCCAGACTTTTAGGAATTTGGGCGAAGCGGCAGTGCAGATAGCCCACGTGGAAGGCCTCACCGGCCATTCCGGTGCCATTGAAGTGCGGCTGGAGAGTCTGAAAGCCCGTGCCTAGTCTAGGCCGACTCATTGAACTCACTCGGCCCGCCGCCGTTGCAGTCGGCCGGCGGGCAACTATTATTTTCTGGACTTGGATATGACTGAAGTCAGAGACCTGCTACTGCCCCACATTCGTCAGTTGAAGACCTACGACGGCGTTGACCCCATGGAGGTATTGGCGCAGAGGGCGGGAATACCGCCAGAAGAAGTCATACGCTTGAACGGCAACGAGAATCCCTTCGGACCTTCTCCCGAGGTAGTTAAGGCTCTCGGCAGCTTTCAGCATTACAACCACTACCCGGATCCCGACCAGCGCCAATTGCGGGAGGCTTTGTCCGGCTACTTGGGCGCCTCGCCGGACCAGATTGTTGCCGGCAATGGCAGTGACGAGCTTATAGACATGATTCTTCGAATGTTCCTCGGGACAGGCGAGAACATTGTCATTCCCACGCCTACTTTCGGCATGTACGCCTTCTCCGCCGAGGTCTGCGGTGGAAAGGTAAAGTCGGTTCCCCGAAACGAGATTTTCGACATAGATGTAGAAGCCACAGTTTCGGCCGTGGACGAGAAGACCAAAGCTATTTTCCTGGCCTCTCCCAACAATCCCACTGGAAACACTGCTTCAGAGGGGCAGATTCGTGCCCTCCTGGCTACCGGCGCAATCGTTGTTGTGGACGAAACCTACTACGAGTTTTGCGGCCAGACCATGCTGTCCCTGGTTGATGAATTTCACAATCTCATAGTTCTGCGAACCTTTAGCAAGTGGGCCGGCTTGGCCGGCCTGCGCATTGGGCTCGGGGTAATGAACCCTGATATTGCCCTGACAATGATGAGCATGAAGTCGCCCTACAACGTCAATTTAGCTGCTGAGGTTGCCCTGTTGGCTTCCCTTGGCGACCGGCATACGCTGCTAGGCCGGGTACAGGCGATAGTTGCAGAAAGAAAGCGGATGATCGGCCTTCTGGAGCAGATACCCGGTATCCAGGTTTGGCCGTCCCAAGCTAACTTTGTCCTCTGTCGGCTGCCTGAAGGACGAGGACAGGAGATTTTCGAAGGCCTATGCCGCCGGGGAATCTTCCTCCGTTACTTCAACACCCCACAGTTGCGAGACTACATTCGGGCCAGTGTCGGTTTGCCGGAAGAGACCGACCAGGTTATCAGGGCCCTGTCCGAACTGGTGGAGGCTTAACAATGGAAAAGTTGGGCGCATCCGGTGGACCCGCTGACCTGGTCCAGCCTGCCAGTTCACGCACCGCCACCCTTAACCGGGAAACCGCGGAGACGAAGATCTCGCTGACCGTAAATTTGGACGGCCAGGGAAATTATGAAGTTGATACGGGGAACGGGTTCCTGGACCACATGGTGAGCCAAATTGCCCGGCACGGATTGTTTGACATAAGCTTGCAGGCACGCGGCGATGTCCACGTGGGGTGGCACCATTTGGTGGAAGACGTGGGCATTCTGCTGGGCCGTGCCTTCCATGAGGCGTTGGGAGAAGTGCGTGGCATCCGGCGCATGGGTCACGCCATAGTTCCCCTGGACGAGACCCTGGTAATGGTGGCCCTGGACCTGAGCGGCAGAAGTTATGCGGTCGTGGAAACGACGCTTGACGACACCATGGTGGAAACTCTCTCTGGAGACTTGGTGCGGCATTTCTTTGAGTCTTTTGCCCTGGAAGGCAGAATTAACCTTCATGCCAAGGTTTTGACTGGTGTGAGCCCTCATCACAAGGCCGAAGCCCTCTGCAAAGCGCTGGCCCGCGCCCTGCGGGATGCGGTGGAATACGACCCCAGGGCTACCGGGCAGGTTCCCAGTACCAAGGGAACGCTGGAAACGGGTTAATTGCGCTCCTCGCAGCAGGATTCGGCCCTATATTTAAAGATAAACGGGACGCTGTTCAGCGTCCCGCTCTCGTTTTGTCCCCGGTGATTATCTGCCGAATCGCTGTTTAAGCTATATTCCTTTCCTCGCTATGAACTCCGGGAATGCCTGCTCGGCGTTGTAGCCCCGCACCCGGTTGGTGGTGAAGTCCCGCTCGTTGGCCCACTGCTGTTCCAGGTTGCAACCCATGTGCTGGAGCAACAGTTCCTTTATGCCCATCACTGATTCGCGCCGGTTGTTGGCGATAGCCGTCCCTATTTCCATGGTCTTGGCCCTCATCTGGTCTGCCGGCACGAGGTGGTTCAGAAGGCCTATGCGATAGGCTTCCTCCGCTTCCACGACCCTCCCCGTAAACAGCAACTCTTTGGCTATGGGCCAGCCCACCTGGTTGGGCAGCGTCCAGGTAGAATTTATTCGGCCGTAGGCGGCAGCGAGAAAGCGGAAGCTGGACCTCCCGCAGCCAATTCGTATGTCCAGGGAAGAGGAAAGGACCGCTGCCCCGCCGTAAGCCAGGCCGTTAATCATGCCAATGACCGGCTTAAGGGATGAGCTGATATCGTAGGTGCCCCTGGAACGGTTTTGGTCCTGCTGCTCGCGCGTACCCTGGTCGCCCTCCCGGTCTCGTTCTCTCTGTTCGTGAATATCTCCACCGGCGGAAAAGGCCCGTTCGCCTGACCCAGTGAGTACAATGCAACCGACATCATCGTCGGCGTTCATAGCTTTAACCGCGTCCTGCAACTCACGGTTCAATTGCCGATTCATTGCGTTCAGCTTCTCTGGCCGGTTCAAGGTCAAAAAAGCAACACCATCTTCCTTCTCAACCAAGATAAATTCATAGTCCATAGCTGCCTCCAGTTTGCTGGCGCTACCGCTGATCCAAATGGTCAGCCTGGGTGCCATAATCTCTAATCTGTGGCCTATTGTATGGCTGCCCATAAAGGTAGTCAAACGAAGTGGCTAAGTGACTTTTCCATTTTGGTGGGCACAGCCCAATTTCGGAACTCTCAGAGGTTTGCAGGGTGGCAAAGGCGAAATCCGTGCCAGCAGGGCTGTCGCTGTGGCGTTCTCATTGGGGAATATTCTTGCATACTCCTGTAACAAGCCCTTCTCCAGTTCCTTCGTGTTTCAGCGTACGTCGATGCCGATGACATCTGTCACTGGACAGCCATTGTTACTCCCTCCTACCATAGTCTCTGTATTACTGCCTCTCTCACCCTATTCCGAATACCCACGGTCGGGGCGGAAATGGCGAGAAAGAGGATTTTTCTAATCCCTCGCATATGCTCCCGCTACCAGTTGGGAGAGGGTCGATGAGCAAGAATGGCGGGTAAAGCAGATTGAATTCCCACACACGTGTCCTGCCTGCTTACTGGAAGAGGGTCGATGGGTGGAAGTGAGCGGAAAAGGCAGAAAAGTTTTGTATGTTCCACAGTTGCGTCGGCCAATCCCGCCAGGCAAAGCCCGGTCTATGGAATGCGATTGCTCTGTGGTGGCAAGGGGATTCAATTGACATATCCCCAGCTCGAAAGGATGATTGAAACGCTATGTTTGTTCGTAAACAAGAAATGCAGGCCTACAAGAGAAACTGGCTGCACCAGCGTTGGCGGGAGAAGATTCGGATAGTCTTGCTGTCGCTGTTTGTGGCGGTCTACCTGGGCAGTTTAGTGGGCCAGGCACGTGCCCAAACTGCGACGGAGGAGGCTCTCTTACTGGATATCAGTGGCACTATTAACCCAATCAAAGTCCGGTACCTGGAACGGGCACTTGACCAGGCTCTGGAGACTGGAACTCCCCTGCTGATAATTCGGTTGGACACTCCCGGCGGTCTACTTGGCTCTACAAGGGAAATGGTGGAGATTCAGTTGGAGTCCGATATACCCATTGTGGTTTACGTGGCGCCGAGAGGGGCACAGGCAGGCTCTGCGGGGACTTTCCTGACTGCAGCCGCCAACATTGCGGCGATGGCTCCCAGTACCAACATTGGCGCGGCGACTCCTGTGTCCGCCTCTGGTGCTGAATTGGACGAGACAATGGCCAGCAAATTGACTAACGACGCTGCGGCGCTGATTCGCAGCATCGCTGAAGAGCGGGGACGAAACGCAGTTAAACTTGAAGACACGGTTCGTACCGGGGCTTCCTTCACGGCGACTGAGGCCTTGGAACTGGGAGTCGTGGACTTGATAGCAACCGACGAGGCAGACCTGTTGCGCCAGCTTGACGGCCGCGTAGTCAAGACAAGAAACCAAGAATGGACGTTGGAGACGGACGGTTTGGTCCTGAAGTCTCTTGAAAAGAACGCGTTGGAGCATTTTCTTGAATTTCTAGCCAACCCAGATGTGGCCTTCCTGCTGCTGACCATTGGGGGGTTAGCCGTAGTCATAGAACTCTTCAATCCGGGAATGATAGGTCCTGGAGTCGTGGGAGCGGTATTGCTCATCCTGGCTTTTCTGGCTCTTGGAAGCCTTCCGGTAAACTGGGCTGGCGTGGCCCTGATTGTCCTTGCAATGGTGCTGGGCTTCCTCGAGACCCAGGTTACCGGCTTCGGGGTGCTGGGGGTAGGCGCCGCCATCTGCCTGATTTTGGGTGGATTCTTGCTGTTTGCCCAATTTGGCGATCCGTCTCCCACTCTCTCTCCCATCACAGTCAACCCTTGGCTGATTGTGGCCACGGCCGGAACCCTTGGAGCAGGCCTTTTGTACTTGGTTTGGACCATTCACAAATCTCAAAGAGAGGAGCTAGGCGAAGACACAATTCACCTGGTGGGCAGGACAGGAACCGTGATAACCGAACTGGCGCCGCGGGGTATTGTAAGGATGGAAGAGGGGAATTGGACGGCGGTCGCCGATGATGATAGGGTTATCTCAGAGGGGGAGAAGGTCATTGTCGTGGAAATGGACGACTTGGTGCTTACAGTAATTCGCTTTGATGAGGTCGAGTGAGCGAAAGTGCTTACTATCTGAAAGGCCACTTATAGTCGGCGAATAGAGAGGTGTTAAATGTCATCTGGAATCGTAATTGTCCAGCAACAGGAACGAATGGTGGTACAAAGGTTTGGGCGCTTCGACAAAGTGGTCAGCCCGGGTTTCCGTTTCCTTGTGCCATTTGTCTTTAGCGGCACCAAGGTGGGAGTTTGGGAACAAACCCAACGTGTTCCTACCCAAAAATACATAACAACCGATAACGTATTGGTTGACCTGGACTTCGTAATCTACTATCAGGTGCTGCCAGACGATGAGAACCCGCGCAAGGCAGTCCTTGATGTCCAGAACTACGAAGCGGCCGTGCTTAATCTGGCGGTGGCTGAACTTCGTTCAATTATAGGTAACATAACATTGGCAGACGCCCTGGCCGAAAGGGAGAAGATTCAAGGGCAGCTACAATTGGCACTGGACGAAAGTACCGGCCGCTGGGGTGTCAAGGTTAGAAACGTAGCCATCAATGAGATTGATCCGCCTCCCGGAGTGAAGCAGGCCATGGAGCGGGAAAAGTCGGCCGCCGCCATCAAGACGGCTGAAATCACTGAATCCGAAGGTCAAAGGCAGGCGCAGATAAACCGTGCGGAAGGCGAGAAGCAGTCGGCCATTTTGCAGGCGGAGGGCAACCGTCAAGCCGCCATCCTGGAAGCTGAGGGGGACCAACAGGCCACGGTGTTGCGGGCCCAGGGGTTCAGCACGGCTTTGGACCGCATTTACAGCGTTGCAAACACGGTGGATGCCAAGACGATGAGCTTACAGTACTTTGACACACTGAAGTCCTTGGGTTCCAGCCCTTCAACCAAGTTCATATTCCCTATGGAGTTTACTTCAATGCTGTCACCTTTCCTTGGCATGGGCTCAAACCAGCAACCCAGCAATGGGGGCAACAGCGAAGCTAACCAGAGTTAGCCGAACACGGGCGAACTTAATAATGGATAACCCCCTGGCGATTCCAGAAACGCCAGGGGGTTTCTTTCGTTTGTTGTTTAGTGGAAGAAACGAAGAGAAGGACGGGGCGCTAAATTCTTACAAGCTTTGGTAGAGCGATGAAGCCCTCACTGTCGCTCCCGACCAGGTCAGTTTCTTCGCGTGCGTGGAGCATTGCCGTGTGAGCGTTCATCAACGCGTCGCAGGAACTACGGTCCAGAACATCCATGTAAGGGTCAAGGCCGTCAATCAAATTGGGGAGCCTTTCCTTCATGAACAGCAGGCTCTCCGGCCGGTTCTTGGAAGGCACTTTGTCACCGAAAAGCACTACCTTGGTGGCGTGAGGATATACTTCAATCAACCGGTGTCCCAATTCCGACAATTCCTGGTTCAAAGCTACGGCCCGGTACACCAGCTTGCGAATGATGGATCCTTTGTTAGTAAAGAAACAGCTTATTCCCATGCGTGCCAGTTCCAGTTCGGCCTGCCTGCCTTTTCTGTCTGGAGACTCCATCCGGCAATCGCAGGTTGGTTCCAGGCAACAGAGGCCGGTTGGCAAACTGAGAGGACTGCCAATTGCAATAAACTGTGGATTGAAACGTTGGGCTACTTCGAAGAGGCCCTGGTCGTCGGAGAAAGAACCGATGAATGTTAAGTAGGAATCTGAGTCTACGACCGTTAGCGAACTTTGCTGTTTGGTCGAGGTTTTGAGGTCCACACCCATATAAAGCATACACAACCCTTTCGTGAAACCTTTAGATTCGGCGAGGAAGGCACCGGAAACCGGACACCAATAGATCTAGGGTAGGGATTCGCCCTCGCCGCTTAGGAAAGTGAAGCCAGCAATATGTTTTTCCTCGAGCAGTTCGGCTGCTGTTGAAAAGGGCTCACGTTTCCCGATTGCAATATCTTCAAGCATCAAACGGAGGGTTGGGTCGTTCTCTATACGGGCTTTCAGCCTGTGATTCAATTCCTCTTGGATGGATTCAAGAAACTCAGCGCGTCGGCGGTCACTTCGGCGCTTTTCCAAGAGGGACGGTTGCCCCAGGTCATCTGCGGGGGCTGACGCGAAAGAACGATGCTCCTTTACTTTTTCCCAGAGTTCTTCAATTCCAAGGCCTCTATCGGCCTGGGTCAGTAAGACAGGCGGCTCCCATTCCTGGGGCTCCGACGCGATCTGGAGCATTGCTCTCATTGCTGCCGCCATTCGGTCCGCACCCTCGCGGTCCGATTTGTTTACGATGTAAATGTCAGCGATTTCCAGGATTCCTGCCTTAAGGGTCTGTATAGCGTCCCCGGATTCGGGCATTAGCGCCACTACCACGGTGTCGGCCACGGTCATTATTCCCAACTCGGTTTGCCCGACGCCTACAGTTTCGACCAGTATGATGTCTTTTCCCGCAGCATCCAGCACCCTTACCATACCTTTTGACGATGCGGGGCAGACCTCCCCCCTGACCTCGGGTGGAGACGCTTCGGATAAACACTCCAGAGTCCAGGTAGTGGCGTTGCATCCTGATGCGGTCGCCCAATATCGATCCGCCACTGAAGGGACTATCCGGGTCTACTGCAATTATGCCGACGGTAAGCCCCAGATCGCGGAGGTGGCCGGTAAAGCGGTCAACCAGTGTGCTCTTCCCGACTCCCGGGGGGCCGGTAATGCCGATGGTGTAGGCATTGCCGGTTTTGCAGTCCAGTTCTTTAATTACAGGGGCCACTGCTGAATCTCGCCGTTCCAGCGCAGTCATCATACGGGAGATGGCCCGCTGGTCCCCGCCCAGCACCCTCGCTACATCATCGTTCATCCGGCAGAGACTCCGGCGGTGGCCCTTGATATATTTACCATAACACTGGTAAAAAAACTGAGTCAAGGTAGCCGTTAGGTTAGGGGCTAATAACAGTATTTCGTAATAATACGAAGTATTATTAGAAATATACGCCAGAACAATACCATTTGTAGCGAGGTATTTTGGTAATTCGTAAGAAGTGGACCAAATATCGGAACTTGAACAATTGTCAAAACTGGTCAAAAATTAAAATATTACCAAGAATTGCATTGGCACTTAAGGGTAACCCACTGCCATCTCTTGCAACAAATCACAGTCGACTTTGTAAATGAGAACTCCCCCGAAGTGTTCTTGGTCAGCTTGGGAATTGCTCTTCAACCGCTGATCAAAAAATTTGGGGGAGCAAAAAAGGGTAACCTGAACTGTGGGTTAGTGGTGGAATCCGGTCTCGAAGCCCCGGGCGCTGCCTGAGATCAAGAGGTCCGGACGGTTACCCCAACGGCGTAGGAATCGCCCGAAATTCTTGCGGCTCATTTCGTCTCGTTGGGCGTCATCCAGTTCGGTCCACTGGCGATGCTCATGCCTCACCATAGGCAGGCTGCTATCCGCCACGACCCGGTAGCCTTTTTCCTTAAACTGGAAGCAGTAATCTATGTCCAGGTTCCGGTAAAAGCGGAAGCCTTCGTGCATCAACCCTACGTTCCTCACGGCCTCACGGCGAAATGCCATGCAATAGGCCTGCATTGCGTCGGCCTCGCCCTTCTCCACTTCTTCGTGGAAGTGCTGCATATCATCGGTAGTAAGGCCGTAGGGCCCAAAGATTCCCACGGTTTCATCAGCCAATTGCTCGGCTATCGTACCAAGAACGTCGCCCGTTATTTCCGTGGACGCATCAAGGATGATCACGTGCTTGCCCCGGCTTAGCTTTACCCCGATGTTCTTGCCAGCGGCATCGCCAATAACGTGGTCGCAGTGAACGACCTGGATGTGGGGGTCTTGATCTTTGTACCCTTCTAACCATTCGGCGGTTTCGTCGGTGGAACCGTTGTCTATCGCGATGATCTCGACGCTGAAACCATGCGAATGGTTCCGCATCGCCCTAATACATCTGCTCACGTCATCAGCGTAATTGTAGGCATTTAGGACAAATGTGAAATCGTACAGGTCCGGAGAATCCAGAGCTGATTCAACTTCCCGGGAAGAAGAAACCCAGTCCCAGCGCTCTTCCTGCTGTTCCAGGGGAGTCTTGGGGCGAATCCTCGTTGCCTGGGGGGTGTCCTGTACCACGTAGCCACTGGTAGCAAGCTCCTCCCGAAGAGTATCGGCAGTGGCAAAGTTGACCTGCTCCCTCAATGTGCTACGCTGCGCCGCGGCCGTCACGATTGACTCAGGAAGCTGATAGGAACTGGGCACCGTATCCAGGTCCAGCCCGAACATCCGGTCAAAGTCAAGCAGCAACGACAATTTGGCTTGGCCCGGCAAGTCCGACCTTACCATGTCCCAGGTCAATGCCAGACCGGTGGGCAGATCAAGGTCGTTGTTCACGGCATTCCAAAACTTTTCCCGCCATTCTTCGGTTTCGGGTGGCAGTTCGGACAAATCGGGCAAATTCCCCCACTCCCAAATGCGGTTCCTTAGGTTTGAAAGAGCCTTTTTCGCTGGCCTTGAGGGAATTGAAGGTGAAGTTCATCCTGTGCCGGTAACGCACGGTCATGCAGAGGTAGCGGAATGACAGGGGGTCAATACCCCGGGACACCAGATCGTCCAGCATGAACACGTTACCCGACGACTTGGCCATCTTGGCCCCGTCAGCCAACAGGTGTTGGCCGTGAACCCAGTAGTTGACATGAACGTCGCCGAAAGCGCCCTCGCTCTGGGCAATTTCGTCCTCGTGATGAGGGAAGACGTTGTCCACGCCGCCGGTGTGAATATCGAAACGCTCCCCCAGGTATTTGTGCGCCATGGCGGAACACTCTATGTGCCAGCCTGGGAAGCCTTCGCCCCAGGGACTGTCCCACTTCACGTCCCGACCCGGTTCAGCTGCCTTCCAAAGAGTAAAGTCTCTCGGGTCGCGCTTTAGAGGGTCGGCTTCAGCCCGTACGCCTTCCAGCAAATTGCCCCCGACGTTGCGGGACAGCCCGCCGTACTTGGAAAACTGGGGTACATCGAAATAGACATTTCCGCCGGTCTCGTAGGCGTAGCCGTTGGCCATCAACTGTTCTACCATCGACACCATTTCCGGTATGTGGTTGGTGGCCCAAAGGGAAAACGTGGGCTGGCAGTATATTTACTCGCTCTTCGTCCTGGTAGAAACTGTCAGCATAGAACTGGGCAATTTCCTGAATCGTCTTTCCTTCGGCGAGCGCCGCCATGATCATCTTGTCCCCGCCGGCTTCAACCAATTCCTGGCGCATATGGCCGACGTCGGTAATGTTCTTGACGTGATAGACATCCAGGCCCTGTACCATAAGGGCTCGCCTGATCCAGTCCGCCATCATGTAGGTGCGCAAATT
The DNA here is from genome assembly GCA_030341885.1 of Geodia barretti. Taxonomy (NCBI): domain Eukaryota; kingdom Metazoa; phylum Porifera; class Demospongiae; order Tetractinellida; family Geodiidae; genus Geodia; species Geodia barretti. The sequence goes on from CASHTH010000392.1 coordinate 34,555, forward strand.
GCCTATGTGGGCATATCGGTATACTGTTGGCCCACAGGTGTACATGCTTATCTTGCCAGGTTCGATGGGGTGGATTTCGTCGACCTGTTTGGTGAGGGTGTTGTAAAGGCGTAGCAAAGCTCTTCTTCCTCCTTCACAAGCCCTGAGCGCCCCAACCGGCGCACCGAATTATGCGGGGCTGGACCTGCGTGAAAGCCAAATTTGGGGGAAATGTCTAAGTGTCCCACTGAAGTAGGCCCTTAAACCTGCCAAAGTTTAACACTTGTGGGCTGGATTTTCACCTTAAACAGATGGCAACAGAGGGAAAATCCGCTTCAAACGGGGGCCACAAGAGGGACAGGCAATTCAGACAAGTCAACTGCTGGAGTCAGCATGAGCAGGTGCCTCGAGGTCTTTCGACTAAAATCGGTCGGCGGCCCAATGTGGTCTCCAGTTCAGTAATATTTCATCCTGGTATTAAGAAAGCAGCTTCACTCTTCTCCTCGGCGAAATCTCGGAGTCAACGGCTTCCGATGGCTTTAGTCCGTGACGGATCGGGAGGTCAACGGGCTACCACTACACCATTGGCCTCAAGTCGGGCAATGCGTTCCTTCGTTAGTCCCGCTTCCGCCAGGATTTCCTCCGCATCAGTGCCTAGTATCGGGGTGGGTCGCCCCACTCGCATGGGAGTTTCGAACAGATGTGCAGTGCTGCCCAGATGGTCCGCGCTTCCCTGCCCTGGGTGATCCCTTGTTACTATTAGACCCGATTCCCTGACATGGTTAGCGTCCCGAAAGTCTGCTATTCCCATATTCTCGGTGGCTGCTATTCCCGCACCCGTCAGGCGTGCCACCCAGTGGGAACAGGACTTCATGGTAAAGACCTTGGCCAATTCCTGGGCGATTTCGCTGTTCTGGCCTGGTTGCCCCTCACCGGTTTTAGCAACCTCGGGTTTATTCTCCAGATGAGCAAATTCCTCCAACTCGAAGAGGTTCTTAATTGCATAGGGGTCCCGGCAATGCAGGTAGAACCAGCCATCGCTGGCTTGGTATAGCCTGGAGAAAGCAGAAATGCCCCGAAGGCCCCGACCCTCGGGCTCATTTCGTTGGTGACCGTCGAAGTTTAGGAAGAAGGGAGACTGGAGTAATCCGGCGGTCAGGGCCAACCCGCTGTCCACTGGCTGTCCTTTGCCGGTCCGGTTCCGTTCGTGGATAGCCAAAGCCACAGCATACGCGCCCATCATGCCTGTCCCGTAGTCGTTTACAGGATAAGGCATGAGCATGGGAGCGTCGTCCCGACCGCCTCGGCGCACTTGCATGCCGCTGGTGGCCTGGGCTAGTTGTTCCCACCCCGGTCGTTCGCTCCAGGGCCCATCATAGCCGTATGCGTTCAGCGACGCGTATATCAGGTCGGTTTTCGTTGGCGGAGGCTTTCGTAGTCCAGGCCCAGCTTAGCCAGACTGCCCTTGCGGTAGTTCTCCACGACCACGTCCGCGGTTTCGAGGAGTTCGAAAAAAACCCGGCGACCCTCTTCTTTCTTGAGGTCCAGCAATATGCTGCGTTTGCCCCGGTTCACGTCTAGGGAACCGGAAGGATCGTAAGGGCGGGAAGGGTCGTCAATCTTAATGACGTCGGCACCGTACTCGGCCAGGGTTCGTCCGCAAGTGGGACCGGCCAGAACAATGCAAAGGTCCAGAACCCTAACGCCTTGCAAGGCGCTGAGTATCTTTCCGTCCTGGCCGTTAACGGACTTTGGGCTAGCCGATACAGTGCCAGCGGATTTGGTGTCCAGTTCCTTCAACACTTGTTCAAGTGTGCTCGCCAAGCAGGGGAGCGCGGCGCTGGATAGCTCCGGGTGTGCCTCGCAGCCGGACTTGAACGCCGGGCTGCTTCATGCGACCCAGGACTGCGTCTTCAACTTCTTCCACCATTTTGGCATCCAATGAATGCGGGTGATCCAGCCATTCCTCCACCGTCTTGCATACGGTACAAGCTCCGCCGGCGGCGCTGATGGACTCCTGCCATTCCAGGGCAGTACGCTGCCTGAAGGTCTCTTCAAATCGCTGTGTCCACATATCGGCAGTTTCGACGTCCAGGGGCTTCCCAAAATCCTTAACGGCCTCCGGCCCCCAATCCGGATTCCCTGCGGCCTCCAGGAACTGGTAAACAAACCTTTGGTAGTTGCCGTGATTCTGTACCCAGCGCCCGTCGGCGCACTGGTACTGGCGTTGCATCGGTAGGCGCGGCTGAACGCGGGGGTCAGGGTCTTCGATGTCGTTAAATTTGACCAGATGGCGGCCCATTGCAGTGAACATGGCGTCGTAAAGAGGGACTTCAATAAAGCTGCCCCAAATCGCTGCGATCCCTCGCGCAAAGTGCCATGGTTACTGCGACAGCCCCAACAATGGCGGCGAAAGTGCTGGCTATGGGCAAAGGGGAGTACAGGGGTTTGTCGGACTCATCAACCTGGGGGAAAAGACCCGTCGCGGCGCCAACTACAGGTTCCCATCCTTGCCGGTGCCGATCAGGGTGATTCTCGCCGAAACCTGGAAGGGAGCAGTACACCAGCCTGGGGTTTGAGGAGGCCAATTCATCGTAGCCTATTCCAAGACGCTCGGCCACGCCTGGCCGAAAATTCTCTATTAGCAGGTCAGCGTCTAACGCTAATTTGCGGGCGGTTTCCCTGCCGTATTCGGTCTTGAGGTCCAGGACTACGCTTCGTTTGCCCCGGTTCCAGGTGGCGAAAGCCAGTTCTTCGCGGGTTGGGTCTCCCTGAGGACGCTCAATTTTTGTGACCTCAGCGCCCTGGTCGGAAAGGAGCATGCCCAACAAGGGCCCCGCGATGTAGTGACCAAAGTCCATAACCTTCAGTCCCCTTAATGCTCCCGAAGCAGCCTCTGTTGCACTTTCATTCTTGGTCATCTCTAGTCCTCAGCCAATTCAATGCTCATGGGAGTGCCGGACCCGACCTGCCTGAATACCGTTACGTCTCCGCTTGCCTTGCCAATAATCGTAACCGCGCTGGCGGGCCGTATTTCGTCGCCTCGACTGGCCGGAGTACGTCCAAAGAAGATGCAAAACGCCCGACCGGGAGGCCAATAGCCCAACTCGCCCATTTCCACGGTTTCCTGCCCGTCTTCCAGTCCGACATCCACTGGAATCCCGAAATAGATCTCATCGCCCCATGTGCTGGCCGAAGCCGAAATGGGCAGGGCCCCAAGAATTGCCAGAGCAGTCTCGGTTTCGTTAAGGGTTGCCTCGACTTGCACTGGCCCGGCTGTTATAAGGATTTTCCGGCCCATCAATAGCTCTCCGTCGACGTGCTTTATATGGCAAATTTACATTTGAAGAGAATGCCCATAACCGGCTCAATTACACTCGATTGTTCCTGGTCACGACCTAACCGAGGGAGCAAACCTTTCCGGCCCGCAGTGTTCCAGGGGTACGTCCGTCATTCCCGTTGTTATGAGGTCTGCGGTGGCCTTGCCCATTCCGGGACTCAAGAGAATTCCCTTCTTGCCGGCTCCGGTTGCCAGGTAAACGTTGTCCCAGCCCGGAGCCTGCCCCACTATGGGCATGTAGTCGGGCGTTATTGGGCGGAGGCAAGCGGTATGTTGTGCCAGAGTGGCACCAGCCAAGTCAGGGAGGAGGTTCGAGGCTGCTCCCCAGATGGTTTCCTTGGCTGCTTCTGTTGGTTCTCTATTGAATCCCTCATTGACCTCGGTGGTCCCGCACCAGATCAGTCCGTCCTGTCGTGGGTACAGAGAGGCTCCGGCGCCATGAAAGTCTGATGGCAGATGAGGACCGTCCATCTGTAGCCGCAGAATCTCTCCCTTAAGGGGATCCACAGGCAACGAAATGTCCAACCAGGGTTCAGCCTCTCTAGACCACGGGCCAGCAGCCAACACAACCTGATCGCACTCAAGCTCTCCGTCGTCGAGGATAACCGACCGCACTCTTCCGCTGCTGACGCGAACACCCCGTGCTGCTCCCGAACGTACCTCCACTCCCTTTTTCATCGCGACATCTGCCAAGGCTTGGGTGTAATGGAGGCTGTTCAGCGTGGCGTTCCCGTAAAGCCTGACGCCCCCTATCAGTCCTGGCGAAAGCCGGGGCTCCAGTTCCAACAATTGACGCCGGTCAAGCCACTCACCGGAAAAGCCTTCGTCCCTGGCATCGTCAAAAAGGGTTACCGACTCCTGGAAAGTGGGAAACTCTTCCTCCGAGAAGGCCACCTTGGTCAGGGATACGATACGTCCTTGAAAGTCAATGCTGCTTTCGTGTCTCAGTGCGCCCCACAGTTCCTTGTGCAGCTTGAAAGATGTCATGGCCAGGGCCGAAAGAGGCCCGGGAATACAGGACCCCTCCAGCGGATTGAGACCGCCTGCCGAAAATCCTGAAGCCTGAGAGCTGATTCCCTCTCTCTCGATGATAGTTACCTTTACTCCTGCCAGTGAAAGGTAATATGCGGTGGCGCAACCGGCCACACCGCCTCCTACGATCACAACATCGCTGGTTTCTGACATTTTGAGTAGCGCTCCTCAAGCCAATTGGTAAGTGAATGGGGTTGGGTCTGAGTGGGGTGTGCGATAAAATTGGAGGAAATTACACCGTAGAACGGGAGGGAATATGCCCATATACGAATACTACTGCGCCAACTGCAATGTTGAGTACGAAGCGATTCGCCCCGCATCGCAGGCGGACAGCCCGGTCCCGTGCAAGACTTGCAACCAACCCGGGGAAAGGCAACTCTCCACCTTTTCCTTCAAGTCGAACACCTTTTCTGCTCCCAAGCTGAAGCCCGCCACCAAACCCAAGCGTTCGTACACGACTGAAAGCCAGGAGAACCCTTAATGCCGGTCAGTTCCTGTTCTGTCCGTCTAAAGCCCGAGCCTCGTTGCAGGGAATGCAGGCACAGATTGACCGAAGGAACCTGAAGGTGTAAATGCCCGTATAGTGGGCGTCGTTCCACAGGAACTGGTAGGCATAGTTTCCGACGGGCAACTGGTCGATGGCCCGAACTTCCTCAGGAACACTGTCCGGGTCCAGCCGGGGCCGCCCGGTCATCTCTTCAACACAACTGGCGCACTGACATCTCAGGCGTAGCATCCTGTGGGGATAAACGCTGCGGTGACCGTCATCCCAAAGGATGATGATGGAGGCTCCTTCGATATCTACTTCCTTGGGAAAAACCGCTTCTTCCATTTAAGCTGACCTGTCTCCTGTTCACAGACCTTTTCCGTCTCGGTGGACACTTAAGGGCGGGACTCCGGCGCTTGAACCTCGGCCAACCTGGCCGGACGGGGCATTCGTCGGGGTCCGTGGGTATCTCGATAATGCTGGGCCCGTCAACGTTCAGGGCCGCTATCAAGGCATCTCCGATGTCTTCCGGGCGTTCAACATAGAACCCGTGGCCACCGAAAAGTTCTGCATATCGGTCGTAGCGAGGATTGTTGGTGTCGGCGCCAACGTAGCGTTCGTCAAAGGCGTACCGCTGGTATGCCTTCTCAGAACCCCAGCAACTGTTGTTCATGATTACCGTAACAACCCGCAAGTTGTAACGGACGGCCGTGGCAAATTCCTGGGCATTGAAAAGAAAGCCACCATCACCGTTGAAATTGACTACCGGGCGGTCGGGCGCCGCAAACTTTGCGCCCAGAGAAGCAGGGAAGCTAAAGCCGAGGCCGCCAAGGTCAAGTGATGTCATCAAGCTGCGAGGATGGTAAAAATTCAACCGGTCCTGGCCAAAGTTGGGCGCCAACCCTGCATCCAGCGCAACGATGGCATCCCGGGGCATCACCTTTCGTAGCTCGCCATAGACTCGCTGGGGTTTGATGGGATTGGAACTGTCCCTGGCCTCACTCTCCAGCCTGCCCTGACGGCGCACTGCCCAATCATGGATATCCGAGACCCACTGGGGGTTAGCGCGCGGTTCCTGCTCGCGTACCCTCTCCAGCATCTCCCGCAGGACCGCCTGGGCATCTCCTTCGATGCCGACCTCAACCGGATAATTCCGGCCGATTTCCTGGGGGTCGATCTCTATCTGAACAATGCGGGCGTCGGCAGGGATATAACGGTTGTCATAAAAAGTCGTTGACTGGCTCAGCCTGGTGCCGGCGGCCAGGATGACGTCCGCTTGCCGTACGGCCTCTATACCTTCATCCGCACCCAGCCTGCCCAGGTGACCCAGGAAAAGGGGATGGTCGTTGGAAACGGCGTCCGCGCGACCGTAAGAGGTGACGATGGCAGCGCCCAGCAAATTGGCCAGTTGCGCAACCTCTTCCCCGGCGTTGCTCCACTGGACTCCGCCGCCGGCCACGATAACCGGCCTCTGGGCGGATAAGAGGGTGCGGGCTGCCCGGTCGATCAGGTCTCGGTCACCGCGAGAGCGGGTCTGGCCGGAGCGATAGCTCTGGGGCGGCAGCAAGTCCAGGTCGATTTCTGCGCCAGGCAGCAGGTCCCTGGGAATGTCCACCATCACGGGCCCCATCTTGCCGGAGGTAGCAATTCGGAAGGCCTGCCTCAAAGCATCTGGCAGCCTCTCAATCTTGTTGATCGGAAAGCTGGCCTTGGTGATGGGCTTGAACAGGGCTACCTGGTCGAATTCCTGGGTAGAATCCCGGTACTGGTGGTCGCGGGATGCGGAAGGAGCCAGCACCACTACCGGCGAGTGAGCCACGTAGGCCGAGCCTATGCCGTAGGTCAGGTTCAGGACACCCGGCCCGTTGGTGGCCAGGCACACGGAGGGAGCGCCGGAAATGCGGCTGAACCCGTCGGCCATCAGCGCCGCGCCCTGCTCGTGGCGGACTCCCACGAACTGCATGGAATCGTCATCATAGAGAGGATCCAGAATGTCCAGGAAGGAAGACCCTACGATGCCAAAAATGTGGGAAACGCCTTCCTGTCGGAGCATCTCAATGACGGCTTCGCCGGCCTTTTGACGTGGGGACACGCTGGATACCTCCGTACTTTGATAATTGCTGTTCTGCTGAGGATTCAAATGCGGAGCAAGTTTAGCATAAATGGGGACGCGGCTGGGGGCTAAAGGCTGAAGGCTGTTGTCTTGCTAAAATGTCCTTAAGTCAAGCGCCAAAGGTAATGATGCTAATGGAGACTAAGCAATGAGTGATCCATTTCAAAACGAAACAATACGAAACGGGTTCTTTGCTAACAGAATGGCCACCCACAGCCTGCCAAGAAGGATTGGAACTGTAGGCTCCAGTCCATTTGAGGAAACTGAATTTGACAATTTCCTGAAAGAATTCGGGTTTGAGATTTTTGCACCCTCAGAAAAGTTAAATGTATTGATCATCGGAAGATCGGATTGGGAGGAAAAAGCTTTGCATGAGGTGATTGAGAGCAGGAGAGGCAGAGAGCTAAGGGTTTACTCGCAAGAGATGTTGCTGTCCTACTTGGGTTCTGGCAAAGACCTACTAGACTATCCTGAAGTCTCGACTGGCTTCAGCGAAGGGCACCCCGCATTGGAGCACATTGTAGAGTGGGGATTCGATTGGCCCAACTCAAGAATTGTGCCTCCATTCCAGTCATCGGGTGGTGTGTCGATAAAAGGATGGAATGAAAAGAGCCTCCCTAAATCCATGGGGTAAAACACCGGAGTAAAAGGAGGAAACCAAAATAAGCGAAGGGAAGCCCTTAGGAGAGCTTTCTTGGAGCAATTGCCCGCTGAATCCGACTCCTATGGCGTGACGGATTGGGGAACTCCCGGTTCCGGTGTTCGATTGCAAAAAATAGCCGAACGCCTAAGAATAAATGTCACTAACCAAAGTGCGCTTGGCCACCACGAGGCTGCGAAGCAAAACCTTGATGACCTGCGTTGGCTAAGATTGAGTATTATGACGGAAGGCATACATTTCGCTGGCCGTCCCACACTGCATTATGAGAAGACTCCAAACCAGCGATCCTTTAAACTGGCAAAAATGCCACTGATCGATGATTCAATCTACACCAATAGAATCCAACTCATTCTTGAGGTCTGCTTCTTGACAACCTCACTCCCAATAGTATAATAGCCCACAGTCTAGAATTGGTCTGACCACTTGGCTGAGACGGACAGATGCAGGAACGTATCCATAGCGTTAAGCGTCACAGGTTGTACGAAGAAATCGTGCAGCAGTTTCATGCCCTCATCCGCCAGGGAATGCTGAAACACGGCGACCGTCTCCCCTCGGAGCGAGAGTTGTCGGAACAGTTCAAAGTCAGCCGCAGTTCAGTGCGGGAGGCCATCCGATCCCTGGAACTGCAAGGATTAGTGGTCAGCAAGCGCGGGTCCGGTACCTTCATAAACACCGAAGACCTGGAGGCTACGCTGGACTTGGTGGCGGCGAATCTCAACGTCGGAGAGGCGGCTCTGCAGGACGTATTTGAGATGCGCCACCTCATGGAACCCCACATCGCGGCCCTGGCAGCCCAGCGCGCTACCCCGGATGAGGTGGAAGCCATGCGGGAAATTCTGGAGGAGCAGCAGCGCCAGATCGATTTCGGTGAGACCGGGGTCGAATCGGATACCGCTTTCCATTTTGCCTTGGCGTCTGCAACTCACAACTCAGCCTCATCAAAGTCGTAAGCGCCGTAGAGGATATTCTCCAGTTGTCACGGGACCGGTCCCTCCAGGAACCCGGAAGGCCGCAGCGCTCACTGGCGTCCCATTGCCAAATACTGCAGATGGTGGAAATGGGTGACGTTAACGGGGCGCAACAGGCTATGGACCACCACCTGACATCTGTGGAGCCTTCGGTCCGTCCGGCTGTTGAAAGGGAACCCGCTGTCTTGCCGGCTGACGATTAAGGGCATCTTAAAGACCCAATCTTACCCACAACGGAACCAAGAGCGGCTCATCATCCAAACCAAAAATTACAGGAGGAACCCATATGAGCACAGTAGCTGTGGAGGTGGTGTACCGGGGTATTTTCCAGAAAACCCTGGCTCGGAACATCGTCCGCTCCATAGTGTTTGCTGCCAGGAAGGAAGGCAAGATCGGCACTGCCTTTGGACGCTACGGCGACTCGCCGGAACGTAACGGCATACCCGCCAAGCAGTTTGCCATCGTCGCCGACAACGCAGAGGAACTGGAAGAGAACCTGGCAGTTTACGAAGCGCAGGAAGTTGACGTAACCATCAACGTGGACGACACCATGTGCAAGGGCATTGAGTCCTGGGCATGGTACGGTTTGCAGCCCATCAACGCCCTTACCAAGGCCGGAGGGACCTTGATTGTCACCTCTCGCCAGGAAACCGATGAGTTGATTGAAGACATCCACCAGAAGGACCAGCCCTACAATATCTCGGTGGTGACATCCATTCCCAGCTTCTCCGGGCTCTGGGTTTACAAGGACGACCACACCGACGTCCGAATACTTGGCGCTTTGGCCAAGGTATGCCCCCCAGTTGGTCAGCCTGGAATCCATGATTGAGGCCATTCAGGACCAGGGATGGGACGAAGTGAAGGTCCAATCGGCCGAGCGGACCTACGAACGGACTGGGATGCACCCGGTCGAGCCTGGTGAAGGCAACCAGGAAGAGCCATTCAGTTTTGACTTGCCCGGTTGGACCACCATGGAAGAAGGTCTGGTCATCAGGGGCATCGAACAGGGCGGCGGATTCCGGGGCGGCGAAGAGGGTTATCAGCCCGTCCGAAACTCCGTTTTCAAGAAATACAGCACTCGCTCCATGCGCCCCATTGTAAACTTCGATACCTGTATCAAGTGCACCCTCTGCTGGCTACAGTGCCCGGACACATGCTTCGACGTGACTCCGGACGGCCTGTACGATGCCAACTTGGATTCCTGCTGCGGTTGCGGCGTCTGCGAAGCGGTCTGCCCGGTGGCCGACTGTGTCACCATGATTACCGAGGCCGAGTTCAACGACAACGACAGCCAGTACGAAATGTGGCAGAAGGACAAAGAGGGCTACACCCAGTGGATGACCTCATTGATAGAGAAGCAGAAGCAGGTTGATCGCACTCACGGCTTCCACCACGTTGGCGGTTATGCCGAGCAAATTGCCGAGGTAGCGGAGGATTAATGACTACTGTTGAAGAACAACTGTTTATGACCGAAAAAGAGGAGTTGATCAGCGGCAGCGAGGCCGTGGCCATTGCCTGTGCCCTGGCCGATGTTGACGTGATCACTGCCTACCCCATACGGCCTTACGACACGGTGATGCAATACGTGTCCAAGCTCAAGGCTGACGGCGCCTTCGACTGCGACTTCATTGTGGCCGAAAGCGAACATTCCCAGTTTGAAATTGTAAAGCACGCTTCCTCCGTGGGCGCCCGCACTTTCTGCGGCTCTAGTGGCGTTGGCTGGTTCTACGCCTTCGAGGCCATCGCGGTGACCGCCGGTCTTCGTTTGCCCGTGGTAGCCATGGTCGGCAACCGCGCTCTGGACGACCCCGGCGCCTTCGGCGTGGAGCACAATGACGCCATGGCCGTCCGCGACTTGGGCTGGATGCTCTATTGGGTCGCTACGGCGCAGGAAGCCCTTGATATTGCGCTGATGGCCTATAAGATCGCAGAGGACTCCCGGACTTTCCTGCCCTTTGCTCTCAGCTGCGACGGTTCCTTCCTTACGCACTCCCAGGCCATAGTCAACGTGCCGACCCAGGAACAGGTGCAGAGGTTCCTCCCCAACTATGATCGGGGCCGCTTGCAGTTGCACCCGGACAACCCCATCACCGTCGCTCCCCAGGTTAACGAAGACTGGCTGATGGAGATCCGCCGACAGTCCGACGAGGCCATGCACCGGACGCCTGGCGTCATCAGAGAGGTGTACGAAGAGTTCAAGCAGGTCTTCGGGCGCGGCGACCCCAGCCCCTTCATCGAAGAATACATGACTGATGACGATCCTGACATCATTCTGGTCGGTATGGGAACCCTTGCACTCCCCGTCCGCGTCGCTATCCGGCGCATGCGCGAGCAAGGTAAGAAGGTGGGCTTCGTTCGCATGAAGTTCTTCCGGCCCTTCCCCACTGATGAAGTTCAGCAAGTCCTGGGCAAGGCCAAGGCCGTAGCCGTGGTTGACCGCGACTACTCCTTTGGTTCGCCTTCCTTCGGCGGCGTACTCTTCAACGAAATCCGCTCCGCCTTGTATCCGTTGGAGAAGCGGCCCCATGTGGTAAACTTCATTGCCGGACTGGGTGGACGTGAAGTCCGCGTAAGAGACGTGGAAGACATGGTCGATATTACCCAAAAGGCGATAGATACTGGTAGAATAGAAGCCGAATGTAACTGGATCGGAGTGAGGGAGTAGACATTATGACACTAGTACGAGACCTCCCCCAGGTTCGGGGTGTCAAGAATATACCAGGTCAGGAAGGATTTACTTCTGGACACCGCACCTGTCAGGGCTGCGAGTCGGCGCTGACTATGCGGCTGATGATCAAGGCCGCCGGCCCTCGCACCATTGTGGTGGGCAGCACGGCTGCATGTACGTGGCTAACACTACCTAGTACAGCACGCCTTGGGTAGTGCCCTGGTGCACACTCAGTGTTCTCTGCGCCGCTGCCACCGGCACCGCCGCCGGACTGGCTTCCATGATGCGCAAGGGTAAGATGAGAGGACGAAACCCATCAATGTCATCGCCTTCTGTGGCGACGGTGGCGGTGTGGATATGGGTCTGTCGGGTATTTCGGCGCCCTGCAGCACGAGGAGTAACAACCTGCTATCCTCTGCTACGACAACGAGTCCTACGCAAACACCGACATTCAGGTTGTCCGGCAGTTCACTTGGGGAGCCAACTCCACTTCAGCCACTCCGGCAAGGTACCACGGATCATGAACCCGCGCTGTGGAAGAAGAATACCGCCCCATGCTGGCCGCCGGCCACCCCAGTTGCCGGTATGTGCTACTGCCTGTGCTTCCTGACGGGCTGGACTTTCACCAACAGAGTCGCCGGCCCTGACATGTGGTGGACCCACTTCGTTTCACGTCATCGCGCCCAAGGGCTGGGACTACTGACCCACAGTATTCCCACGAGTTGGGTATGACTGGCCGTGGCGACGGGTTTGTGGGTTCAGGACGAGATTGCCGACGGCGAACTGATTTACAACAACAGTGGTGGCGGCCCCACGCATCAGCAATGGCGTTCGCCAGCGCAGCTGTCAAGGACTACACTGCAGCGCCAGGGTCGCTTCGTCTCACGATGCTCGAAGAGGACCTCGACTCTTTACCAGTCCGCGTTGACGATAGCTGGGAAAAGTGGTGGATTCCTGGCATCGTACCTTCAGCGAAGAGTAAGGCTGAAAACGGAAGGACTTAGGTGACTAAACCAAAGGGCGCCGACAAGTGCGGCGCTCTTACTTATTTAGGAGAAATTTGGTAGACAGATCATAGTCTGTTACTCACATGAAAGAAGAGTGAGCAAGTTACGAAAGGGTTTTCCTCGCTTCTACCTCAACTTGCCTAAACATTCTTCAAGGCTTTAAAGTAGGGAAACTTACCCTACAGTCCAGAAAAAGGAGCGTACCATCGATGGATTCCGATTAATCTTTACGACTATGAGCACGGTGCAAAGTTAGGCTTCCTCACAACAACTGGGAATTTATCGAAGCGGGGCCATGGACGAATTTTTTACGACGGCCCGCAATCGGTCTGCCTTTGAAGACTTGACCATTCGACCCCGTTTCCTCGCAACATCGACAATCGGGACCTGTCACTACCATGTTGGAACGGGAAGTCAGCATGCCCGTATTTTAACGTTTGTTGCCCGCGAGCGCACACGCTGGCTCATGTGCAGATCGGAGGGTGCTGGCTACATGCAGGGGCGCCGGATGTACGATTACCCGGATGATGCGTTTCAGCACCTCGTCACCACTACAGTCATGAGGAAGTTTCCGGAGTGGTTAGCGCCTCTCGTCACTATGTTCCAGCTTTATCACCCGGGCCAATCGACCCCGCCTGACGGAAATGCTGGTACACATAGCGCTGGAGGCAGGCTCAAGGCCATCGTGCTCACCGTCGTCAGTTTACGCCGGTGCCTTCCTCAAGGGAAGCGGGACGATGCGAAACCGTACGTCAATTCCCGCCGAACTGGCGACACTTCCAGCGCGACCAACGGATCGATGCTGAAGTCAGTGGCAGACCGACGAGGCTCCCAACTGACAGCCACTCGCACCCAACCGGCTGTTCCACCCCTGAGCTGCGAACAGCTGGCTGCTGCTGCGGGGTCTAACTGGCTCAAGAAACACTAGTGCTCAATCAGGGTCAGGACATTGCAGAGGACGCTCATATTGCCGCTAGAGAGAGCGGCGTAAACGGCATCCTGTATCCATCCACGGCGGCCGGCAAATTTGGACTCCACGTTGAGTTCGGTGGAGGGAGAAAGATTCCCTGTTTTGCGCGGGATGTGGGTGGCCGGAGCTCGTTGAAGGTAAACCGAAACGTGAGGTCTATCTCGGACTCGGTGTTTCGGGTGGAAGCACGACGTATTGAAGGCCATGGGCTCTGGGGGCCAAGGCAGTGGGGTAGGCCGACATGTATTTGGGCCTCTCCGAAGACGGCGGAGGGTGTTCAGCGGCAGTCCTGGGGAAATTTTCTGCGTTCCGAGTTTGGACCGAGCGTGGCAAGTTGCGGTTAAAACCTCGCTCAGAATCGGGAATCCAATAATAGTAACATTTTCCCCACCATTGGGGGCCGGCGCGAATTGGCGGCCCTGACTTCCGTGAGAAGGGCGAACCAAGAAGGAGGTGTCGAAACTTGCCCCTTCTTTATTGTGCCTAAAACGGGTATTCGGGGAGTCTTGAGCAACGAGGCGACGTTATTTAACGGCCACCCCTCCATACCCGGTTAAGGCCATGTTCCAAAAACCATGTACTCCATAGCGGCGGATAATTCAGGAAATGCCTTGTCGATGGCCCTCAAGTATTCCTGCCCAGCGTATGATGCTGCGTCGACGAAGCCTCGCCAGGAATTTGACGATGTTCCTTTCCAGAGAAGCCCGCTACGTTAAAAAAAAAAATCGTCCCACTGGATATACAGGGGGTGCTTTACGACCGCCCCCATTTCGTCCTTGAGTTAGTGGATAAGTCAAAGGAACAGGGAAGCAAGGCAGCGGCTGTGGGACCGAGGCCATTTAAAGAGATTGGACGTTGTCAGCCATGTGGTTTGACATAAGCGGTGTTCGTGGGCGATAGGACCCCCTTATTGATCGAAGGTTCTCCATTGAGGCATCAGCGGCTTGTAACAATTGATGGTTTGGCCAGTGGCCGTCGATAGGAGTCATCACCAGCGGTGGGATAACTCTTCGAGGGGGTCTGGGAATTAGGGCTTAGGCCCATTGGCCATTATACAGTCCTGCCCAAATCCCTTCCAGGTACGGAAATAATGGTTCAGGTATTTACCGGAATTTTCTTTCTTCTACGGCAAGGTACCATCCATTTAATTTCTCTCAGGAACTGATGATCGATTATGGCCCTCCCATATCGGTGCAGCTTCAGCCTTTTGACGCTCAATTGAAAGATGTGACATTTGCATTCATCACCCGCCCTTCAATAGACGAATGGAGGCCGTTCTTCGGTATCACGGCAGCTTTGGGAACTCTTACGGGCACCCTGTTCAGGCATTTTAGGCGCCTCACGTTTAGAGGGGTCGGTTACGGGTTACATGGGCTTCGCAGGTTATTTAACTTGCTCCCCACGGGCCGTTTTTCTTCACAGGCATTATGGGTGCCTTTTGCCAGGCAGCCCGGTTGCCTGTTGTTAACTCTTCATAGGTTGCCAGCCTTGGGCTAACCAGGTGTCTCCGGCGTACGGGCCGCGGAAATTGACGCTGAGGCTCCACTTCCTGCCGGCATCAATGCCCAAACGACGACCCGCAGTTTCGTTGAAAAATTAGGGTGTCCCTAACTTTCCGGGGCCAACGGGGCAAGGCCCACACCAATGGCAGGCCTGGCGTTGGCTTGGGAGGTTTGCTGCATGTGTGCCTGGACTCACCCGCCGTGCGGCCCAAGCAGGTTCCGGTTCGAGTTTCGAACTTTCTCGATCACTTCGTCCGTAACTGTTCTCCACGTCAGGAATCGTCTATAACATCGACTCGCTTCCCGCTTACGCGAAGGTCGGGACAACCCAAGCCCGGCCGCCCGGGCGGGTGACGAACTGGAAAGTTGTGTTGGTTCGCAGGATCTCGGTCCCGATGGTCGTTCAAACGGCAAAAAGTCTATTGAATACCAGACAGTTCGGCGCCTCATTGTTACAGTGTGGGATTATCGTTACCCAAAAAAACCGGTCCACCTGAACAAGTTCTTGTGCGGCGACCGGCGCGCGGTAGTAGTGATAGCTTATGGGGAACACTTGTCGGCGGGCCACAAAATATTTTTTGCGCACAGGAACGTCACCAGACCATTCTCGGGCGGCTAAATTAGGGAATTCACTACGGGTAAACGGACGGCATTCACGGTTATAACCCAGAGCTCCGGAGTCACCAGATTACTTCCAAGATTTGCCCAGTTGTAGCACCTAGGGTAGGCCCTCTGGAGTGCTGATTATGCCGGTTCATTAGCCGCACCGCCTTAAGGTTATTGTTTCCCAGTCGACGAGGGCGGGACTTGAATTTCCGAAGTTTTCTCGATTCACCCGGATCTTGCTCGATAGCGGCCGCCACTTTGGTATATATTGGAGGGAGTGGTCCAGGTTTCTTGCATGCAGGCTTGATTAGGGCCACAGCGGAGTGGCTATCCCCGGTTCATTTGTAGAGGTTGGGGAAAGTCAGGATTACGAACGCGGTGCGCCTCGTTGAAAACTGCGCTTGGCATCGGGCAGGTTCGCAAGGTTGGCGCAGGCAAATTCACCCCGGTTATTAGAAGGGGCGTTGGGCCGAAGGTGGGAACGTGGGCTATGGCTGGTCAGAGCACGACCGGGCCCCGTGTTTTAACGATGAAGTCGCTGTTAGGAGGTTTGCCCCGGGCGTAGCGAAAAATTTCCGGCTCCTGTGGCCGTATTTTCATTAAACGCCTTTGTCGAGTAGAAACTCCAGGGCATCTTCCAGATGCCAAGTAAGCGATGGGCCAATTCCCAGGTGGTACCCAGGGCGTTAGCCTTTCGGGATTGAGTCTACGGCCTGACGAAAAGCCGTAATTGCGTTTAGTCGTGTTCTTCAGGGAAGGCGAAAGCAACGCCCCGAGCGAAATTGAAGTCTCGTCTTTCAGGGTTTCCAGCTTTCAATCGCGGAGATTTGAATCCCGAAATCGCCGCGTCGTAGTATTCCCAAAGTCTATAGACAACGCCGGGGGCAGTAGAAGAATTTTGCCACGGGATAGTCCGGTTTTTCAACGCACAAAAGCCTGGATTATCGGTGATGGCCCGGAGTAATTTTCCCGGAATTGGCCGCTGAGTATTCCGCGATAATAGTAGGCTGCCGCAAAGTCAGGGTTATTGCCAAATGCTGGTAGAACAATCGGTAAGAGGTTGGAAATTGCTGCTGCGGATTAAAGAACTTGCCCAACGGATTAAAAGTTTCATAACTTCCGGGAAGGTGCTTGTAGCTATTCAATGGCCCCAAAATCTGAACCTATTTGTAAGCTCACTAAAGATAAGAAAAAAACCCGAGCTGCGGCAGTTCAATGTGGAAGTGAAAGCTGGTTGGAGTATTTAAACTCCACTCACAATATCTAAGAGAAAGCTCACCCTAGATTGACATAAACTTGCGTGCGCCGATGGTGCGTGCCGTTCCACGTAAAGGGCGCAGTCCGCAGACGTCCCTGCGCTCTGAGATGTGTGCCCAGACAGACATAGTTCATTAGAGACGTCGAAACACTCCCTGTCGTCTGACTTGCCGGCTGCACATCAAGGCTCTGCACCACCAGGCAATGAGCATTCCGCCAGTCACTCACTCTTGGTGATCTTCACTGTCCACGTCCATGTGCCCCTTCTTTTCCGACTATCAGGGTAGAAGCCAGGGAATCGTGCTCCAGTGGAGGATTCAAGGCCTGCCTTGAGGGTTGCCAGTCACGTCAATCCCTTGTCTTCAGTCTCCGGGCCATTGCAGAGGTGAATCGACCAAGGTGTCCAAGTCAGAATTTGTGGCGCGCCTGATGGTGATTTTGTCTGTTGGCAAGAAGGCTCCCCCTCGGATGCTGATTTCCAAGGCTCAAATGATGGTCCAGCCCGCCATCCACGATAATAGCTGGCGGTGGTGCGCAGCGGACGACTGGCCAGGTAAATGCCGCCCCCACAGTTCCTACCGCCTGCATACGGCGGCCCAAGGCATATGGTGCCCTGAGATCGTATTGCAGTTCATCGGCGGCGAGTGTCCGCAAATCAGTAAGCCGGGGGTCATCGTTGGGCGGGTCCTTGGCTACCGTGATGCGTACTTGAGCCCACTCCAGTGCCAAGCCACTCGGTAAGGTTGGCCAGACCCGCCTGTGCTGGCGCAGTAAGCTGCCCGTCACCGGTCCACACCGCCACTGGGAAGACGTGCTGATATCCGCGGCCGAAACCCTGGGTCATCCTCGGCCGGGGACAGGCGGGCCTGGGCGCAAAAGAAGTGCCCCTTCAGCTGTGTCGACTACGAGTCCGCAGTTTCTCTGCCGTAACGTTCCAGGGCAGCTGACGGTGGCGTCTGATTCCCGCGTGGTTGACCAGACGGTCCAGCCGGCCAAAGTCCTTTACTACTCGGCCAATGTCGAGGCTGCCGTCCACATCAGCAACGTCAAGCCGGTAGAGGCGGCTTTCAACCCCTTTCTCCACTCCTGACCTGTTTCCGCAGTCTCCTCGGCGCCATCCATTGTTCGGCCATGTCGGACACTGCGACTGTGGCTCCGGGGCTGAGCAGTCCGATGGGCCAAAGGCAGCGCCCGTTCTCGTCCCGATCCTGTTACAATGCAGTCATGTCCTTCCAGACTCAATCCACTGTAGGCATAAGTAAGCCCCTCCTTAGTCCAGCCTCTTATTGCATTAGTATCAACAGGAATGCCCCACCAAAGCATTGCCAAGGGCTTTGTTGCCCTGACGTCATATGCTCAGGCTCCGCCCCACGAACCCTTCGCCCGGGTCCGACAGGAGAATTACACTATGGCGACCACAGTATCAGATTGAGGCGCGCCCGATCCTCCTGGTACCGTTTGACAGCGACGAATCTCCAGAACGTTACGATCCTCATCGAGGGACAGCGTATAGCAAGGGGAGGGGAGTAGGGCGGGTGGACCAGGGGGGGCGCGGTGGGGGGGGGGGGGGGGTGGGGGGGGGGGGGGGGGGGGGGGGTCAAGGGGGGGGGGGGGGCAAAGGTGCGGATGAAAGGGGTGACCTGCAGACACGGGTCCTCGATGTGACAGGCAGAGATGGTCGTCACTCCCGGCTCGTCACGGGCACATGCATATACACAGCTAATATCGATCACAAGCTACGCTCACTCCACTCGGGGCATGTTTCCTCCCCGATCGTCTGGGCCGCGTACCTGTCAACAGTGTTCAGAGCAGCAGGCTGCAGGGAGCGATGAACGGCCGAAGAGGAATATCTGATCAGTCCCTGCTCGCCATTACCGAGCTTCTCAAGTGACGGGACCACCTGCTTCATGGACCCGGAGCACCAGCTCGGCATGGACACTTCGCATGCAAGCCTATAAGGAATCCGGGTGCCGCATCATCCTGGGTGGCAGGTTCCGACCATGCCCAACCCCATTAACCTGCCTGTCTATGGAAATACTACGAGGCAATCAAGGGTGAGCGGAGGCAGGTCTCATCGCGGTACTATGACCACAGTGCTGGATGACGACCTTCGTGCCTGGGCCATGGCCTGTCTGCCTCCGTCAGGTTTTTCTCGGATGGAATTGCTTCGATCTGCTGCCTCTCTGGCTGAAGACAAGTATCGACACTCGTATGACCTAACGCCACACTGCAGCATAGCTCGTGCTACGCAGGGATGCCTGTCAACGAACGGATTGCCAAGGCCCACCGCAGTCTTTGAATGGCGCTGGCATACTTTGGTCGCGTATGACCCTAGGCTTCACGGGTACTGTGGACCACTCAGTAGTGAGTGGCATCGCCAGGAGTGGAGCATCAGGTCGTAGATGTGGGCACCGCGGCCATCAGGGTGGCCTTTAATGGCGTCGCCCATGCGAGGGTAATGCTGCGGGATTGCTGGATGCCGGAGGGCATCAGGTATCGTGGGCCTTGGGACCGTGCGACGCTGGCAACAATTCCAAGCTGTTGAACTATGGGCGTCCTGTATCCTGCGCTGCGTGTGCTCTAGCAAGGACGGCGTCGCCTCGCCGGGCGTGTAGGTAGGATACGCGGCTGAGAGCAGCTCTGGATACTGGCTACTAAATAGGAGGGGCGAAGGCACTGGGTCTGCTGCGATCATTGGCTCCATGACGAGGGCAAGTAAGGCAGACCTCGTCGTCTGTTGATACAGCGCGCCGTTGGTGTCACGTAGGGGCGCACGCTTGTTCAATCACTGTTACAAACCACTGTATACAGATGCTGACGGACGCAGCGTTCACTACGGTACTAGTTGACGGCCGGTTCGGATCGAAACGATTATCCACCTTGTTCGTGACGAAGGGAGTTGGTAGCAAAAGGTACAGGAACTGGCGAGAATCTGCTGCCGCACCGTCCTATTCCGTCGTCGCTGGCCCGTAGTGTGATCACCAGCGAACGCCATCTTACTTCATGGGGATTGGTTACATAAGGATGCTGCATTGACTTCATCATATCGGTCGCGCGACACGTCGAGAGGTATATGGGACAACCTGGCAATGATAATTTTGGCGTTCTCTGCGCCCACCAGGGGTCGTTTCTTGTAGACGGGGCAGATGGCCTGGAAGGTCCACGATGTAAATCTAACTGGCAGACTGGCCGAACAGTGAACGGGCATGGCTTACGACTCGTTGGGTGCGGTGACTATCATTCTATACTTCCATCTCTATGCTTGAGCCGCTGACCATCATGGCGGAGTCGCTGTCGCGTCAGGACTCACTGAGTTAGGATTGGAAGCGGCGTAATGCTGACGGCCTTGGGCGCCCCCTGGTCCAACTTAGCGGCACCCTCTTGCTACCGATCGATATAACATTTTCAACGTGGGCGGGTAATCCTGGGGGCGCGGCGGCGGCGGTCGCGGCGGACAACCCGATGTAGCATCGAACGAACACTCGCTGTGGCGGGTGTGCCCGTCGGTGAACGGTGTGACCGGATGGAAGAAGGATAAATCTCTCCTGCCGCGCCCTGTGGACGCAGTAAGACTACGCATGAAGCGACTATTATCCCTATGAGCAACGTATCCCCTGGAACGGGCGCAGTCCCTCCCTCACCCGACTCTGCCTGTCTGATTTCTAGCACTCGGGGTCAGGCGTCGGCCGTCTGAATCGGGTGGCGAAATGGGGCACCAAACCGCCTGGATCACCAACGTGCCCAGTGTCGAGCTGTTTAAATAGTATGCTGGGACCGGGTTCAGGAAGACGCAGTAATTAGCTAGCTATGACGCCAGGCGGGAAATGACAAGGCCTTGTCATATTTCGGTGAACCTAATGAGAAGACAGGTCTCTCGGGCTGAAGGGACATTGCATGCAGGCTTATTACAGCCGTCCTTAGATGCGGTTGCATTGCAAGCAACCTTCCTTTGCGGTCTTTGGTTGGTCCGGCCCCGCGCCGAAAGTGCGTCCAGGTCAATTATTGCCGACTATCAGGAGGGCAGGGTGCACCTATTTCCATAGTGGGCTGTTCGTCTTATCCTGCCAACTCTAGATGGACGGGGCAGTAAATCGTTCTTCAATCTAACCAGGTGTTACCTGCATAAGATAGAGCATACATTTGCGCAAGTTCCGTAGTCAATATAGCAAAAAGTTAAAACCGTCGTCCCTGCGAATGCAGAAGCCTCGAATCGTGGGTTAGGGCTATTTAGATCGAGGTTGAACTGAGTTGAAACAAATTGTGCCCTAATCGTCCAACGCCTGATTATCTGTTTCCCTCTGACTACTATAAAGAAAGACCGAGACGTCCCTTATATCTGGCTCAATTGGCTTCCTCTCCGCATAAACCGCGGGCGCAATACGCTTGGCGCATCGTAGCACTGGGAGGTGCATATTTCCGTCCCTGAACTCCATCTGGATTCGGGGAATCTTGTGCAGGCCTATGCCGAGGTGTGCTGACAATTGCCAGGAATATTCTTCGCCTGGGCCGAGACTTCCTCGGTCTTGAATCATGAGCTTGCTTCCTCTGAGGGCTATGAGACTGCCTTCAACCTCTCGCTCCGGGTATTCTATCGGTTTCACCAACCCAGAACCATATGCGGCCTATGCGACGCGATGGATGCTGGTATAAAGCCTGGCTCTTCAACTCTCTCTCTGGCCACACCTTGAATCCGGCAAGCGTTAATATACGTTTTACGTCCCTTCTTGCGGTCAACAATGAAGAATAGCACCCGCTCGCTAGTAAGCGTCCATGATCTCCCGTATAGAAGCTGCAGCGCTATTTCCGAATTGCTCTCCTCAGAAGTCTCGCAGAGGGTCGTTTTCCATAGCCCCTTCATTACTTGAAGGGGCCCCGCGTGGTCCAATTGCTACGCGACGGGCCTCTCGGCAAGGGCATCTGCCTCGTCATCACTCATCGTCTGCGTCATACTACCCTGCGTCCGTGTCTGGCGGAAAGGGTACGCCATGGATAGCCTGGGCTCGGCGGGGGGGCGCGTTACGGTAGTGGCGTGGTGGCAATCGGCGACGATTTCGGTAAGCCCGTACCTCACACGGAAACCATGTACCCCCCCCGTGCCCTCGTGACCTACGAGGTGTTCGAGTCAAATGATTTTAGACCGCTTTGGGGCAGTGGTGCGGCAGCTGGGACGGGGCTGGCGCGAAGAGGACGACTATGGAGGTCATATTTACTGGCGGTGCTCGTGGTTCAGCAGGGCGATATACCATGGTGGTAACCCCCACGAAATCTGTGCCCGGTATTCCATGATAGTCATGAGAACTCTCTCAGCGCGAATCGACGGAAGCACAACAAGTGGTCCCGCCGGCGGTACAGCGGACGGCTCATGACTTCGCCGGCAATGCCTCCTATGTGAAGAGGGGGAGTGTAGGCTACGATACGCTGCCCGATCCTGGTCTATAGCCAAACCATCACGAAACTGCAACCGTGTGTCAAAATCCGTCGTTGTCAACCTATATTGGCGTGAGTAAGCATGCTTCCCTTGGGATACCGGTAGTTTTCCGCCCGTGTAGGGGGAGGGCAACGCCAGGTCCTCGTCTACGGTCATGGCCTGGCAAGTCAGTAAAGGTGGACACGAGGTTAGCGTGTGTCCCCAAGAGATGGCCGGGCCGTCACGTTGCCCGCCGTCCTATGACTTTGATACGGGAGTTTCTGCAAGGCACTTGTTGCGCTGGTGGGTACAGTTCAGCTTCACAAAACAGGACTTTGGCCACGCTCTGAAATCGTTGGGTGGCTAAGGGCCAGTTCGCTCTGCCGCGATACTATTAGCGTTGGGCAGGTATCGGGGACACTGCGAGCCGGCTTTCATGATGCCGGGTTAGAAGCCAGTGATTCACTCAGGGGAGTTCTGAATTAGTAGGCATACTTCTAGGTCGCCCTTCCTGACGCCCATGAGACGCAGGGGGGCCGCCGCGAATCACTACTGGAATCTTCGGTTCGTACCTAGGGAGTAGATCTGTCTTATGGTTAACGGGTTCAATTACCTTCAGAGGTATTCTCTGGTAAATGATGCTGCCGCTCGCTGGATAACGGCGGTAGAATGGCCTGCAGGGGAAATTGTAAATCAGTTATCTTTTTCTTATCCTTTTGGTTCCCGCACTGGAAGGTTGCTTCATTTCGCAGCGCGTAAAAATGGCACGAGTTGTGTGGGATTTGTGGGGGACGGGGTTGTTACGGGATGAATAGAGCGATGTGGCGGCCGGGATGGAAGGAGTGGAGGAGGGAAGTTACCCGTGGAGTCGGAGGTGAGGGGGAGAGATTCTTCCCATTTCTACTAGGATTTTAGTGGGCCAGGGTTTTCGGATCGTAACCATAGACTGGGCTAGCCTAAGCGGAGATCCCGTTTTCCGCAACTTGTATCATCATCCGGTATGAGATCGTTAGCGTATTTCTTCAGTTTGGGCGTATGCCATCCGTCGCCCGGTGAGCGAATCGGCGGCTAGGGAGCGCGCAACGAGTCTCGAAGCACTGACTGCGCATGATTTCTTGCTGTCCGGCTGGGCGCTGGTATATATCGCGGCGTCTTTCCTACTCGTAGTAGGGGCCAAATAATCTCGCTTTCCCCGCAAACTTGATAACCATCGCTCATCCCTTGTTGTCGTCGTACCGCGCGTCAGCGAGGTGGGTGGGGGTGTGGGGGGGGGGGGGGTGGGGTGGGTGGGGGGTTGGTTGGCTAAGGTTTCAATAATCTGGATGAATGCGGGCTAGCCTGGTGCTGGCAGTTCCTTATTTTGGCAGTCCAGGTCCTGGGGTGGGAAGTGGATCAGTGGCTTTATCGTATTCCGACGGTTCCACGGAATCATAAGCATGCAAGGCGAAGTGCTATGGGGTGGCCGGAGGGGCTTTCTGTCGCCGGTCATCTGTGGGGGCCATGGTGGCTTACTCGGTCTCGGTGTCGTGGCTGTCCGCTGCGCCCTGGTCGCGTGGTTGTCGCACACGCAGCGTGAGGTATTTGTAGCCTCTGGCTGGAAGTGCGTAGGCGTCCAGGTCGTCTCAAGTGGCCTGAGGTCATCTGCCGCGTCCGCGGTCCATTACGCTACGTATGAGCCGGCGATCTTATGTTTCGGACCTCATTGCAGTGAGCCATATCGGCGGGACAATGCCGCCTGTCAATGGTTCCATCGGCACTGTCGCTGGGGCAAGAAGTCGTCGCCCAATGCCGCATCCTCTAGACGAATATAATCGGGTCTTCGTCGGGTCTTAAGGTGGTCGAAGGACCAATATGGCTATAACGCAATCCGTAGTAGCAGGTTCTTCGGGCAGCCTCGGGGGCAGCTGGTTTTTCGGTGACTTTCAATGTAGACCCGGCGGTCGCAGTGTCCTGTATGCATCTACGACGGGCATTGCTTTCCCTCCCCCATACCGTAGGTCATTAAATCAGATGGGACTAAGTAGACGCATCAATCAGACGCAGGAGCTCTTTTTTGTGTCTACCTAGATTCTCGCTGAAACCTCTGCGTTTCTGATTTCGTGATGTAAATGCATTCCTTACAATGGCAGCACGAAGATTCGCATTAATAACAACCAAGAAGAACATGCGCCGATCAACACGAAAGTAAGCTAAAAAGAACTGTGGATGTGCAACCTAGTAACGGCGCGCTACGCCCGGCTCCGCAGTCATAGCGAGGTAAAAACTTGTGAATGCCCAGTCGCTTCCAATGGGGGGAATATGGCTGTCGAGTACCCATGGCTAGTCAGATTGTACTCTTGGTGCTCGGTACTGACGCTGTGTGCTGATACCCTGTATCTCGCTGAAAATGTTGTTGGCGGTCCTCCCCAAGTAAGTCAATATCAC
>CASHTH010000393.1:0-31292 GCA_030341885.1 Geodia barretti
GAGACCATCATGGCAGAGGGTTAGAGGGAAGCAGAGCAAGTATAGACTTAATTTAAATATAACAGAGGAAACTCAACTGAAGGGCGTTAGAAACCAGCTAGATTAGCTGTGAGGACTCGCTATCTAGAGGAGTGGTGGATCCCGTACAATAAAGGTACAGACATATAAGACAGCCAATGAACACAGCTGATATATACTGGGGAAAGCTGTGAGCACTCGAGGGCATATACATAAGTCGACTCCAGGCTGCGGTAACACCAAAACACTAGCTGGTTTTGATAGTCACTGAGCACACAACTCACTCGGTAATGTGTGCTACTATGGGAAAGGAGGTGAAGTGTGGCGAGTCGTCTCCTCCCTGCTCCTTCTCTTCCACTCTCCTACTCTCTTCCTCCTATTCATATCTTCTTCTTCTTCCGAGAACCGATACTTAAGATGATAAGTGGATACATAAATGAGTATTCCGTTTATATTTCCCATGTATATGTACGTGCGTCTTATACCATTGAGTCGGTGCTGGGTGGTACGGTTTGGGCTGGAGTTATGCATCTGTTGCGTGTTTCGGCTTAAGTTCTTTCCCCATCCTCTTTCCGTAGGGAAATGCTGTGCCTTAGCACTTGCTCATACTAGCAGTTTCTTGCGACAGCTTATAAATCGACCATATTTTCACGCTCTAAACTTTGCAAGTGTAAGACCTAGAAAGCTGTGGTCTTGATAGGACTTGTTATCTCTTCCATTTGCCTGTGCACACTTTTCTTGTTTCGGACACTTCGACAGACCTACAACATAATTGCCGAGACAAAGTGAGTCCACTTAGTGTTTGAGTCATGCGTAGACGACGGCATGATTTCATACCATCTATTCCTCGACTGCTGCATAACAGAACATCTGTCTTACTGGTCGGATGTGTTTCCAATCTCACTGGTCTCCAGGACCTTTACATCAGTGCACAGGCAGTAGAATCAGCAGTCTCACGCGTAGGCCTCTTTTCACTATCATTTCTGACTGCCACTCGGTTCTCATGGCATTCTTTTAAGATTGCGGGTCACGACCGCGTCAGTTTTTGTCATTGCTTCATTTCGCATTGTATAATAGGATTACTAGACATATATTTACCAGCAAATCGTCGCACCTGTATTATAGGTGACAAAAGCTGACCCTTTGTTTTTAGATAGGACTGCAATAAGTGGAGCAAAATAATGCAATTGTTTTCGTATCCATAGCCCACCAAAGAGCTTAGAAGTAAAGTTATCAGCCTTTTTATCTGGGTACGTAAATCCAGATGCATTGGTACACGTGTGAATAGTGATGCTCACCGTGCCACTCCAAATGGTAGATACGTAGCGCTCATTACGCATCTGGTAAATGCCCATCCCTATAATACCAAGTACTACCGTATGTATGTCCAATTAAGCTCCTATTGTTCCATCCCCAGTTAGGAGTTTATCGCAGAATTTCGCTTGCCGCGCAAGTACTTACTTTGCGCAGCCCTTGCATCCTTTTATTGACTACACTGCTCTTCAGCTGATCAAAGCCCAATGAGTCGGCATTCGTCCAGTTCTTATGAAAGCAAATCTCTGTTTTCGTGTATAGCCAGAAGCTGAAGCGTTTCCCCTCTTTAAACTCTACACTTCTTTACGTCACGCTTCTACTACACAAAGAAGATAATATTGACACCGAATAAAGACAATTGACGACCCCCTCAAGCTGTAGGGGCGGGGCGCATTGAGGATCCTTTCATTTTGGCTAGTAGATACTGTTTCGCAGTCATCGCAATTGGTATTGGGCAAATTGACTGCAACGTTCGCCCTATCCTTTTACAAAGGGGCACAGCCAAGCTAGCTAGAGGAAAGAGGCATTGTAGCAATGGCGTCTAGATTTCCTATAAAGACGCCTTTCTCGCTTTTTAGGGTTGGATCTAAGACAATTTAGAGTATACCTTTCTCCAGTTTCCCTGTTGGGTCTGCTTTCCACTGCATCAAACTCCAGAGCCTGACTCTGTAAGCTTTCATTCGCCTAAAGGACGAGTGTACACACATTCACAGACGACTCTTCTGCCAGAGCTGATCAAACACTAGGGCCACTGTGATCTAAGGTGAGAATATACTGTCTTGCCATATCGCACAAGAGTTTTGTTTGTGTGTGTGGTGTGTTGTAGATTGAACCCTACCTGCTGAGTTGCCCTGGTAGCTCAGTTGGTAGAGTGCTTGCATTAATACCTAGTTGCGTGAGTTCTAGTGCAGCTAGTTTTTTCTTGTGCCGGTGGCTGTGCGAACAAGCTGGAGTGGGATGACCACCATCTATGACTGTGGGTAAAGGTATAATTAACATCTACAAGTTTTTGCTGGGGCTTGCAACTCGTTTACCGAGCCTTAGACCAATAGTTTATTCCATAGACAGTAATACCTTTTAGTGAGATCTTCTCTAGTTGGTGCGTGCACATGAAAACTTTCTTCATCTTTGCTTCCATAAAGCTTGTCTTTTCAATTCCTTCTGAGTAGGGACCTCGGGCACTTATATATACATGAATAGACTGTCTGGTCGTAGCCTCTGTGCAGGTATACTCTGTGCTTATATCCCTATACTAGTCTTATCGTAATTATGGGTAATAGGGATAAATGGGGGAGCGGTTGGGAGGACAGAGCGAAAATAAGAAACAAAATATATAAATATAAAAAACATATTTTTTAAATAAAATAAAAGAAAAAAAGACATAACAAAACAAATGAAAATCAGAAAAAAAAAAACACATAAATAAGAAAAAATCTACAAAAATAAAACAAAAAAATGACAACAACTCAAAACAATAAACTTACTACAATTAAAAACACCAACAAAAGTTAAGAAAAACCAAGAAGAACTCCAATACAAATATAAAAAAAACCAAGCATAAGTTGATAAATATGAAAAAAAATCCACAAACAATAAGAAAAAAAATACAAAAACCAAAACACCCCACAAACAACAACAAACTAAAAAAACTCCCATTAAATACTTGAAAAAAACCCACAAAACCACACAAAAAACTTAACCCCACACCCACAGAATAACATCCGCACACCTTAAATAAAACCCACTAATCCCCCCACCCCCCCCCTCTTTTCCCACATAACAAGTAAGTTTCAAGGAAGTTATTAATGTCATAAGTGTTAAAAAGGTTTAATTAATCCAAAAGGTAAGTTCAAGGTAAAGTTATATAATGTATAAGTGTTCCAAAATGTTTTAAGGTAAGTTGAAGGTGAGTTATATAATGTATAAGTGTCCCAAAACGTTTTTTAAAACAACAAGGTAAGTTCAGTAGGTAGATAATGTCTAAGTGTGCCAAAGTGTCTTAAAAACTAACATTAGGTTAAGTCAAGTACAAAGACTTCCCAAAATCCTGGTTGGATTCCCTAGTATATCCAGGGAACAAAGCTCACCTTCCCCTATACATAAGTATTCCAGGATTCCCTAGAATCCTCGTGTACTTTGAGTCACCAACCCACATGTCCAATCTAGTATTCTGGGTAGCTAACCCAGAATATCATGGAAACTCACCACATATGTACCTCATGAATACCCATGAGTCTCCCCATTGCCCTAGGATTCTCTACTATCCTGGGTATCGTACTTATGAGTTAATAGGGCTATACTATCCTGGGTATTACTTGTGTCTTAAAACTAACAAGGTAAGTTCAAGGTAAGTTATATAATGTCTAAGTGTCTTAAAACTAACAAGGTAAGTTCAAGGTAAGATAATGTCTAAGTGTCTTAAAACTAACAAGGTAAGTTCAAGGTAAGATAATGTCTAAGTGTCTTAAAACTAACAAGGTAAGTCAAGTATCCCAGACTTCCCAAAATTCTGGTTGGATTCCCTAGTATATATATCCAGGGAACAAAGCTCACCTTCCCCTATAATCCTCGTGTACTTTGAGTCACCAACCCCCATGTCCAATCTAGTATTCTGGGTAGCTAACCCAGAATATCATGGTAACTCACCACATATCCTGATTATATGTACCTCATGCATGAATATCCCATGATTTCTTCCCATTGCCCCAGGATTCTCTACTATCCTGGGTAGCTATACCTCAATATCCCAAGGTTTATCCCAGGATTCCCTACTATCCTGGGTACACCTCAACTCCCAGGATTCTCTACTATCCTGTGTATACTTCATGAATATCCAAGGTTCCTTTCCATTCCTGGGTGTACCTCCCATTGTCCCAGGATTATGTCGTGAGTATTCCTGGAATACAATGGCACCTCCCCCCTCGTCTATGTCCAACATGACTCCCTGGTATATACTGGGTATGCCTTAAATCTGAAACACGGTTCGTTAACTTTACCTTATTACGCTTTTAAACACTGTTTGTCGTATCAGTTGCCATACTCTCTGGAGCGCTCTCGTGAATGCTTCAGTATTCGTAAGGGATTGTATGGGTTCTATGAAAATCCACATAAGTGGGAGTAGAGCCAACCTATATAGTCCTCTGAATGTGTGATTATATAATATTGTGACCCGCACTGAACATACACCGTAATATTGTACGTGATTCTAAATACGTGAGACGTGCGAAAAATTGAACTGCTCATTTTACTCGCCAAAAAATGCATTGCCATTCGGTCTAGTAACAAGTACTAAGGTATTATTAATGTCAGTTGAAACTTACTGTTTGGGTGGAGGTATGGGCTGTAAGTGGTCCGGGTGGCGTCTGTGTATGTGGGAATCCAGGTACTGCTGACTGACAAACTCCTTGCTGCACACTGGACACTGTTTTACAGGTATGTACATATATTATATATATATATATATATATGGAAGGAGGGAGCAATTTGATTAATGCTCACCATAATAATTAGTAGACCTACACTTAATAATGTATATATACTGGTGTGCTAAAAATATATTCTGGGGTGCAGGAACATTCATTTCACAAGGTGACGTAACATATCAACATTGTACCCTTCAGCCATACTGGCAAGCAAAGCGAGCGTACTTTGTCGTCTCAAGGGATGATTTTTTTTACATTGACGGATGGCGCTCTCACACATACTATTGTCTTTTACATAATCATAACTGATTTTACTTTTAGGAATCATGTCAAGCTGCGTGTGTGATTCTCTCGCGCTTTCTCGCCAAAAATGTGTCGTAATGGTTCTAGTATCTATGTAGTATTATCTATCATGTGGGACATTAGTTGGTGTTGGAACTGACAGGGTGTAGGCCAGTAGCTCCATGGTTCAGCATGTCTTGGTAGGCCTCGATCATCTTCCTTCGCTTTCGGTTCTCTCTCTTCAGTGTCTTTATCTCTTCTACTTTAGCTTTGGCTTCACCTTCACATATCTCCTTTTCCTATATAGGCACAACCAAACCGTGACGGATTAACTAATTCATAACTTGAGTATTAATCAGTTCATGACTTTTGAGCTATACCGTTTGTAGTTGCTGCACTCGCTGCTCTAGCTGGTTTTTCTGGTCTGACAGGTACTGCTGGGAATGCTAAGGACGGGTCACACAGAGACAATAAATAAGCTACGTTTTTAGAGTTTGCCAGTTTTGCTTACCAGTAGGTATTCGATAGTGAGTTGAGCTAATCGAAACAGCTTGATAAAGTTGCCGTCCACACCTTGGAAATCCTGTAACAGACAAAGTTCTTGCATAAACCCACATATTCATAAAATTAATAGTGGTTTACTTGCCTCAGATGCTACGTCACAGAAGGTGACATTTGAAATGTTCTGTTGCAGAGCTTGCACGTCCATTTCTCTACAAACTCGATCCACATCCAGCCCCGCTGCAACACAACACATATAAACATAAAAATGTGCTAAATTATTATCCTCGACCACGTAAGCAATATCTTTGGCTGATAAAGTTCGTGTGCAAAAAATATTTGACCAAACCCCTCCAGCCAAAACGTTGTTCCCTTATACTTCAAAGAGCGCAGATAGTACACTGTGCTATTGTATGTAGTATAAGTAGTGAATCTATCGTAGGGCATGAAAAATTGGCACAGAATTTGATTCACAGATGGGCAGATTTACGAGATAACCGCTAAATAAATATCTGCCTATCTTTGGAAACATCAAAATACCAAATGTGCCAAATAAAACCCCTGCCAATACTATTCACTGACCAAAATGTCTCCAGTTGATGGGCACTCGTCTTCTCTGGAACATAAATACAGACCCTAGAGCAAAATGGGTTTGATATGTTGTTCAGACACTCTACGTATGTTTTATGCAGAATTTAAATTGTAAACCACTAGATGCAGGTGGCCTGTGAGCAGTTTCAAAGGCTTTCCTAATCCCTATATGTACATAAGTTGTGTGCTACAGACTGAACACACGTTTGCTGTGATACATGGACCAGGGTGGAACATGCCAGCTACTGAGAGACTGCAAACCTTGGACAGTGCGACGTGCATCCGTGACAGGCCCACCAGCAGCCAACGGCAATGCTGCGCCCTCGTTAGGAACCGCTTTCCAGCCGTCCATATCTCGTCTTCTAGTTCAACCGTAGTAGCTGCAACGCCTTTTTCAGCTCCCAGATCGATCCCGCCCTCTCGCTGATTTTGTTTTGCGCATGCGCGTGTTCTGCAGCAGACACGCCCGGCCGGCCCTGAAAGGAATTGTGGGCGTATCTGACTTGCAAGTTGCAAGCTAGCTAGCTAGCTATATTTGTGTTTAGACTCGTAACTCCATGGAGGAATCAACGCTCCAGTGGAGTGCATCGTCGCGCTCTCCCACGCGTGGTTTCAGAGCGGCAAACGACGGTGATGGTCTGAAAACGCAGGAACCCGAGCTCGACATGCAGGAGAGGGAGCGTTTGGACCGCCACGGCGGGAAGAATCCTTCCGTCAGCCTCAACAACAGTAACGTCGCCGTAGTCGTGCACAACTCCTCGATGGGAAACTCCATGTGGTACTGGGTAGGACGAATGGACGACGTAGCGCAGAAAATATTCTGGTCAGCCGGGCGACATTTCGACTACGGAGTTTCTCCAAGCGTTACGCTGAAGGATAGCGGACTGGTTGTGGAGACTCATCGGTCGCAGTGCACACACGAGCTCAAGTACACCATCGGTAGAGTGGACGGGGATTTCATCAAGTGGGGAAAGCCACACACGTACGCGAACGGCACCGAAGCGTCGGTAGCCGTCAACAACAGCGACACGGTAATAGTCGAAGTGCATGCGACCGACGACAAGCACATAGACTACAAAGTCGGAGAGGTTTCTGCGAAATCGATTCAGTGGAGCTCTTCCAGTGCAATCGGATCGGGAACAGTACCACGTGTGGCTATCAATGATGACAACACGGTGGTGGTAGTGTACCAGTCAATTTCACACTGCGTGCTTATGTGTCAAATAGGGTTTGTCAACCAAATGACGCTCTACTGGGGAAGGAGCATTGAATATGCCAGTGGTATCAACGGCAGTGTGTGCTTAGCAGCAAACAATCGCCTGGTGATTCTAAGACAAGGGTTGTGGTTGGACGAGATGCTATATGGAGTTGCGAAAGTTAACCCACGGGCACGAGAAATCGTTGAGGAAGGCAACATTGAGAAATGTCGAAACAGAAAGCTATGCGAACACGAGGTGCCACAACATGTTGACAAAGTTTTGTCGAGTGCCTATTGGCATCCATCAGTGTCTATCAACAATCAAGGAATGGTTTTGACTGTTTATGGTGGCACAAACAGCAAAAAAGGCCGAATGTTGTGGTACCAAGTGGGCAAAATTGATGAAATGGAGGATGAGGATGACCCGTCCACTTATCATGAGAGTGACGATGAGAAATATCTGAGTACACCTTCAGATGAATGCTAAATCAACCTTAATATTAGTGTTTATGCACAATAATATAATTATTATACTTTGACACACTATTAGCATAGGACGGTCACTGTACCAGTTCTTTTCTATTCAAGAAGAGCACAGGGCGTATAGCCCATGGAAGCTCATGCCTCTGACAGAAATGGCTATCGTTAGGTAGGACTATGTTCTCAACAACACGCACGTCACACTGGGCAGCAAAGAGTTTCTCAACCATCTCGGGGGACACACAAAGTGGAAACCGGAGATGGATGCTCTGTTCGTATACCCAAGTTGTCATCAAAATCCGCCCGCCTTCCTTCAATACTGACAGTTCGGCTTTCACATATCGCTCTCTATCATCAGCATTGATAGCAACAATGGCATTACAGTCCCATATGACATCAAAGGGACCAGCATAACTGGTGTCAAGGTTGAATACATCTCCACACAAAACATTCAGATCACGATCGGTTGCCTTGTAGATAGTAAACGGTCCACTTTCTGGAAATAAAATAGATTTTTTTGTTCACCGACAATTGATTGATACATCATAGTAAGATACATTATAGCTACGTGAATCAAACACGCAAATGCAAAAGCGCCTATACATAGTTATGCCTTCTGGAGGGAAGTGTAAGACGCAACAAAACGCATTGGTAGGCTACATACATGCCCCTAGAGAGATATATATGTGCACATGTCTTCCCAGAGCCACCTGGAGTAATCTGGAAATCAATGCCCCTTCTCTAATAGTTTTTCTGCCTCTTTTTATAGCTGCTACCCATTTTAGTAGCACAGTGTGTGGTGGACTGGTCGACTTGAACCAACGCAAAATCGCTGGCTAGCCACACATTCAGTATCGGCACAGCGGAGCCACACCTTTGTATGCTTACACAGAAGTATAGAGAACACACCAATTGAAGTGAAAGGAATAGAGTTGTCCGTAAAAAGTTCACCAACGGCAATAGAAGAGATCTCTACTCCAGTCACCGAGTGACCTCTACTGCATAGCCACAGTAGATCGAGGCTCCTGCCACACATGGGAACCAGAATAGAGAGCCCACCACCGCAGCCATCTTCAATCAGACCAATTCTCTTCTGTTAATGAGATACGCTCCATGGCATACAAATTTATAAACAAGAGGCACGTATAATCAATAATACAGCACAGACCATGCACAAAGTAATGGACCATGCTCATATTATGTCTTTGGGGACAACAGAGGTACCCTACCCTCTTCGGCTAGACCAAGACTGATCTGGTATTAGAATGAGTGAAGTGAAAGCAATTTCAGTTGGTAGAGGGAAAAGGGTAGGGTGTGGCCCTATGGTTTGTATACACCTCAAGGACAGGATCAACAGTAGTTTTGTGCCAAGCAGTCCTCCCTTCTTCCCATCTCTTCCGCCAGCCATTGAGGTCCTCCTTTGGTAGGATCAGGCTCTCTGCTGTGCCGTCGCCGACGTCCCTGTCGGCCATGCCAATAGACCTTTTCGTTTTATCGAGAGGTACTAGGTATGCGCGCGCTATGTAGCGTGACGTCAACATCCGGAGTACGTTCTTCGCGCGCGTTTCACAGGAGCGCAGTCTACGGGAATAATGCGCATTTTTGCACAGAGCGCGCAGCGCAGTATATCCTTTTATAGCGGTACGTATTGCGCTGCGCGTTGTAGCATTACGCGCCCCCCTGCCGACGTGAAGGAATGTACTCCAGTGGTGACGTCAGTAGCAATTACGTGTAATTGCATATTTCTGCCTCAGAAAAGCCGATGACAATTGCGCATGCGCGTTGAGGGACGCCGACAGGACATGACTTTACTGTGTATGCATGCTAATAATTACCAACACTCATGACAATAGTTCCTCTGTAGCTAACAAACGAGGTATATACTTCTATTTAACAAGGCTAATGTGTTTTCTACTATAATACTGAAGTCCTCTCGTGAGCGAAGAAGCTCACTCACTCCAGTACAAATTGCATCAGCTTTTCCAGGATGTCAGCTGCCAGACTTTTCATGTTGTCATCTTCATCTTCGTATTCCTCCATTCCGATAGGTCTTTGAGGTCTCGTGGTACATCTTGCCCCATGCGTGACAGGATCAGATGGATTCTGCTCTGGATTTTTGTAGAAGCGGCAATTGTCGCAGGCGTTTCCAACACCGTCCTTGTCTACGTCTGCTTGGTTGTTGTTGACCGTTCGAGGGCAGTTGTCACAAGCATCCCCAAAGTTATCTCTATCACTGTTCACCTGGTTCATGTTAGACACAGTCTGACAGTTGTCGTTTTGGTCAACTGCATAACAGCATCAGAATGGGGATGTGCCAACACAGCATATGTGGGTGTATGTATTGTTATTTACCTACTCCATCATTGTCATCATCCGCATCACATTCATTACCAGTTTCGTCATCATCTGAATTCTCCTGGTTTGGGTTAGAATAGAATTTGCAGTTGTCACACGCATCTCCTACACCATCCCTGTCCATATCTTTCTGATCTGGATTGTAGACCAACTCGCAGTTGTCCTGAAATGATAAGACCATTAAGCTTGCTATAAATAACATTGTGTTTCTCACCCCTTCAATGCAATCCTTGTCTGGATCATGTATACATTTGTATACTCCATTGATCAGGCAGTTATTCTCGCCCGGATTAGGGCAAGTAGCTAAAGATAACGAAACACAGGAGGTGGTGTAGGTTTGACTTATTCTCGGCCCCAGACCCTTTCCCTTACGCACATCCGAGGGTGGAGAAAAAGTATGGGGAAAGCCTCGCTAGAAACCCTTGTTCTCCATTCGGCTACCCACTTTTTATTTTTGCACCTAACCTAGTCTCAGCCCCAGACCCTTTCCTTTACATGCATGCACGGCTAAACCATTGGGGGTGGAGAAAAAGCGTGACACAGCGACTGGAATGTGAGCGTAGGCGTAACTTGCAGCCACCAAGTGCTAATTGCCTTTTTTGCAATTTTGGCAATTAGCACTTGGTGGCTGCAAGTTACGCTTATGCTCACATTCCAGTCGCCCATCCTGTGTCTCGGTTTTTCTCCACCCCCAATGGTTTAGCCGTGCATGCACGTAAGGGAAAGGGTCTGGGGCTGAGACTAGGTTTGACTACGATAAGCTTCGACAAAGGCTGGCTTACGTGGGCAGGTGGCAGTGTTGCAGGTTGTTGTTTCTGGAACCCCATCGATCACATGTTGTGGACAGTGACCACCATGTTGTGCTGGTGTTATAATCCTGGGAACTCTGGTCTGAGTTCCACCACCGCATGTTACAGTACAATCACCATACTCCCCCCATTCCCAATCGCATGGAACTGTAAGAGAAAGATTGTACATTTACAGTCCTACTGAACATCTGCCCTGTGTTGGCAATGTGCCTTGAATCGTTTGCCAGAAGGAGGGACATTGTTTTGACATTGTCTTGGGGAGACTGTGTGGACTAAGGTAGTGGATGCATGGATGATACTGAACACAGAGCATACAGTTTAATGCATTTTGAGGTCATGTTGGACAAATGCATGGGCTCTTCCCATGCCAAACTATTCCAAGAAAAGTGTGGAGTTGTCCTCGTGGAATCTCTTTAGTGGCTAGGACTTGCGCAACAGTGTCTGTAATGCATGACCCCCCTCCAGATGCTTGGGTACAGTGAGCCAAATTCCCCCACCCCCCCACTCTTGTCAACATTGGATATTACGTATAATGCTCACACCACCACATACAGCGACTGGAAATGTATGTGGAATAATATATGAGAAGTAGCTAATACTTTGCAAGCTGTTGTCACTGACACCTGCACGACACCATTTCATTTCACAAACTGTTAGGACATGCAGTAACCTTGGTCAACGTCACCAGTCCTTCATCCCAAAAGCAGGTTAAAGTTTTTCCAACAGAAATTACCACATCTGCTAAATATTACAGGAGCGGTTAGATGTTTCAGTGTCTTGTAAAATAGTTTACATGTCGATTTTTTGAACCTAAACTCTGATCTTGTAAATGAACGTCTTTCGTGTCTTTCTCTCGTGCAAAACCAAGACCTTTTGTAATACACAATGTTGCGCTTTCACAGTCTTTACTGAATGTTCATTCTCACTTGGGCAAGGTTGTGTGTTGCACGTCTCAATATCGGGCACTCGGTTGGTAACGTGTTGAGGACAGTCACCCCCATGCTGTGCTGGTGTTCTGATGACAGGGAATCGAGTCTTAGTTCCACCGCCACATGTTTTTGTGCACGCCCCAAACTCTTCATACCTCCATTGACATGGAACTGTGTTAAAAACGTTGTACAAGGAAAATGTATAAATTTGCACAAGCCTAGAGAGAATATGATTACGCTGTGTCCCTCATTAAAACTCCCTACTTTTATATGTTATTCATTTTCTTTTTCATACTACGTGCTCACTGTACCACTACGACACTAAACTCCGCCCTGCTGCTCGCAGCTAGCTAGCTGCTGCCCACATGCCATTGCCATGTTACCGTGCATGGAACTGGTGTATCCAGTAAGCGAAGCTTTGCGCATATTTATAATCGCATAGGACAGTACGGTATGTGCAGTGCCTGTCATATGTACATGCCTAACAACTAAGGCTAAACTTTATAGTATTTATATATACCAGAAAACTGCGAAATATCTCAAAATGCACAATAATGTACCGGCAAATAGTATTCACCAGGACAAGGGTTTGTGTTGCATTCAGCAGTATCAGGCTCTCTGTCCACTACATTTTGTGGGCAAAATCCTCCATGCTGTGCTGGCGTAATTATTAGTGGGTAGCGGGTATGAATACCCCCACCACAGCTCTTACTGCATTCACCATATTCTCCCCATTCCCATTGACAGGGAACTGGAAAAAGGCAGTGAAATTATTTTCATGATTGCTTTGCTATTAGAATTAGCTAAAAGCAATCTGTCATACCTCCGCATGGGATAACGTTGCAAGGGGCTTCATCGGAGACTCCAGCTTCAACAAATGGTGGGCAGGGTTCACCTCCGTTTTGTGGAGGCTGTAGGATTTTTGGGAATCGTAGCTTTATTCCATCTCCACACGTTGCACTGCACTCTTCATATTCCCCATACTCCCACCTACATGGAACTAGACCAGTAAGAAGTCGAATTCTTATCTCCTTTCAATTAACGATGGTGTATCTCTCACTGTCATTGTGACTATATATAATTATACCTGGGCATTTTTGGGTGTTGCAGTCTTGCGCCTCAAGTAAGGTGCCAGTACATTCAACGCTGCCTGCACTGACGTCAATTATGCACTCTCTCTTCCGAGCTCTCCGTCCTCCCCCACACGTGGCCGTGCATTGTGTCCATTCTTCCCACTCGGTAAATACACCAATGTCAGTCTTTTGTGCCTCTTATTAAAAGTAACAATATTATAATAGTGATGGTTGGAGCGGCTGTATAATACTTACCGCATTGTACGCAGCAACCCCCTGGGTACATGATCGTCTTTTGATTATCTGCACAAACTATGTTTTCAGGGCAATTTATGGTTATTACCTCTACCCGTGCTTGCTGTGTTTGTTAGAAAGCATCATCCAGGAGTGAATTGACAAGAAAATTGACCTTACCGTGCATCTGTAGACGGTGCACCCTTCAATGTAGTCATCACCAGTTTTCAATCCGATAATCCCATTATCTTCAGTCCTCACAAAGCATGCACCTGCTTCACAAGTACCACTTTTAGCAGTTTGCATAATTTCTGCCAGCATTCGATTCCATGATTGGACCCCCAGATTATGACCTGCACTCAATTTGCACAGCTAGCATTGAAATACGTAGCAAGCTATGTATACCTTGCACAGTGCTGAGCACAACTGCCAGCGAGATTAGAGCAAGCTTCCACATCTTTCCCGTGTTGTAGTCACGTTAGTGAGGCGGCTGGCGCTGTCGGCTTTTATAGGCAGTCGGCGTGATCGATATCGCGCGTGCGTAATCGGGTCCAGAAGGCCGCGGCTGGCAAAATGTTTCTTGTGTGATGATGACTACTTCCTCATAGCATTAGATGATGTATGAGCTTTTAGTGGGAAAGGAAGCTAATGGCTGGCGTTTCTTTTATGCAAGACCATCCACGGACGAGGTATATAGCTATGTATAGCTAGTAGTCTACGCTCCAATTAGGCGTCGGTGTGTGCTGCCAGATTCCAGTGGAGCGTACAAAGACTAGCCCTCTGTGGGAGGAAGAGTGGGATGGTGGGATAGCTACCACATATTTGGCTCGAACTTCACGTGGTTGCTAGAACAGTTGTTGTTGCCGGCATTCTTTCCCAGAAGCCTAGATACTGTTAGTCGAGCCATGTACATACCTGCACGGGGATCTGGTCGTCGTTATTGTGTTACGCATGCGCACATATACGTCCCATCGCCGGAGTGTACAGCGCCCCACCCAACTCCACATATGCAATGGCCTTGTATTGTGCCCTTAGGAGATCGCGTATAATCAGCGGGCATTTGAAAAGTTATGAGCGACGAGCAGGAGCTACGCTATATATTGACGCGCCTGCGCACGGGTTTGCATGCCATAGCTCCGCGCAATGGAACTCGTATGGCAGTATATACGCAGGTCATCACCGCGCAGAATGCCAATGCACAGG
The DNA here is from genome assembly GCA_030341885.1 of Geodia barretti. Classification (NCBI taxonomy): domain Eukaryota; kingdom Metazoa; phylum Porifera; class Demospongiae; order Tetractinellida; family Geodiidae; genus Geodia; species Geodia barretti. The sequence goes on from CASHTH010000393.1 coordinate 14,410, forward strand.
CCGACAAAGCGGCGGGCTTCCGATGTAGAACGAAAGATCACACAGTCTCTGAACTGAAGCGGAGGGTCTTATACGTCATGGGGCGAAGTAGTTTTTACGCGGGGAGGAGAGACCGAGGCTATATATTATAGTTGTTTATATAGGAGACCCTCAGCGCTGGATGACCTTCAGGTCTAGAAGGTGCGCGGACCGCTTTTTTCCGTCTGCGCGTGTCACGTGGATGCGTAGCAAATTGGTCCAAGAATGAAGAATGCAACAATGGGAAATAGCTACAACTAGCACTCCTCAAACAGCTCTACTTGGTCAAATGTCAAATGAAGTGACTGTTAGTCAACTGTTTAGCTGCTGTAGTACATTTCCAGCAGCTTCTCCATTATCTGGGCCGCCATGTTTTTCTTGTCCATATCCTCATTTTCATCTTCCATGCCCATCATGTCGACATTGGAAGGCCTTGTTGTACATAAGCTTCCATACGTACTTGGGTCACTGCTCAGCTGGTTGGGATTAGGGTAGAAGCGGCAGTTGTCGCATGCATTCCCCACGCGATCTCCATCAAAGTCAGCCTGGTTTGCATTTGATCTACTCTTGCAGTTGTCACAGGCATCTCCAAACCTATCTCGATCACTATCCTTTTGATCACGATTGACAACAGTTTGGCAGTTATCGTACTGGTCAACTGGAATAAAAGAAATTGGAGTATGTTGTATAATACTCTTACTAATTGAAAGGACCTACCAATGCCGTCATTGTCATCGTCTGGATCACACTCATTACCAGTCTCATCATTGTCGGAGTTCGTTTGATCAGGGTTATATAACTGGAGACAGTTATCACAAGCACCACCCACACCATCGCGATCCATGTCACTTTGATCAGGGTTAAACACTTCTTCACAATTGTCCTGAATAATATCATAACCAGTAGTATATATACATCTCACTTCGTTATTTTTCCCTGCCCCCAGATATTAATGTTTGTGCAGCTACCTAGCGTATTATTAAAGTTGTGGAGAATAATCACCTGAGTATCAGGAATGCAATCTCCATCTTTGTCATCAATGCACACCAGTTCTCCTGCTTCATTTGGACAACCAGTCTGACCAGGACCACATACGACTGGAGATAGTGACAAGTAAAGGTATACATGTATATATAGCGTGTTGTAAGGCTCCGACTCACTTGGGCACTCCAGAGGGTTGCAGCTGGTTGAATCAGGCTCCCCGTCTATCACATGTGCTGGACACGCCCTCCCTCCATGTTGTGGTTGCGTGATGATCACTGGGAATCGTGTCTTAGTGCCTCCGCCACATGTCTTGCTGCACTCCCCATATTCACCATACTTCCACTCACAATGCACTGCAAAGAATAATTATAAGACATAATCAAGGTTGATGAGTGTGTACTGCGATCACACCAAACCCAAGAATATGTCTTAGAGCACAAAGTGAGCAGAACATGCCTCAGAAGACTTTTGTAAGTCTTGACAGTATCACATGCGCTATACATTTGGTTCAAACCTGGGCAGGGACTGTTATTGCAGGTCGTTGTGTCGGGTTCCTGGTTTTGAACAAAGAGCGGGCAATCTTGCCCACCATGCTGAGGTTGAACTGTGATTCTTGGGTATCTCGTCTTTATCCCCTCCCCACAACTTTTGCTGCACTCTCCAAATTGTTCATACTCCCATTCACAGTCAACTGTAAAGTTCAACAATAGCATTATAAACAGCAGAATTATTGTGAAGGCAACCATGCTTACACAGCCGTACTGTGTATATACATTATGGAGGCAACCATGCTTACACAGCCATACTGTGTATATACATTATGGAGGCAACCATGCCATACTGTGTATATACATTATGGAGGTAACCATGCTTACACAGCCATACTGTGTATATACATTATGGAGGCAACCATGCTTACTCCATAATGTGTATACACATTATGGAGGTAACCATGCATACACAGCCATACTGTGTATATACATTATGGAGGCAACCATGCTTACACAGCCATACTGTGTGTATTACCTGGGCAAGGTTGAGTGTTGCAGTTCATGGTATTTGGATCGCCTCTGTGGACGAAAGCTGGACAGTCCACTCCACCATTTGTTGCCTGTCGTATGATAAGTGGGAACTGGTGTTTTATTCCGCCCCCACAAGTGACACTGCAATCTCCAAATTCTTCATACTCCCATTCGCAATCCTCTGCAGATAAATACACCCATTACCTTGCATGCATGGAAAATAATATAGAGCCCGTTCACTTACCAGGACATGGACCAGCATCGCATGGTTCGATGTTAGGCACCCTATCTATCACACTGTCTGGACATGGTGCGCCACCATGTTTTGGTTGTATAGTGATGACTGGGAACTGACGCTTTATTCCATTTCCACAGCTTACACTGCACTGTCCAAACTGTTCGTACTCCCAATCACAGTCCACTATAATACAACAAAAAGAACACACTATGGTATGCAATGACCAAAAAGGAAGTTAGGCAAACAGGAAGTTTGTGTACTCAGTGGTGTGGAAGCAGCTGGCTGTGGCAAGTAGTGGCTACATAAAGCTACCAGGGCTCTTTATGGTAGGGTATTATTTACCAGGACATTCGCGAAGATTGCAAGGTTGCACATCAGGTTGTCCAGACACAACAAATGGTGGGCACGGCTCTCCACCATTCATTGGGTGCTGTGTAATAATGGGGAATCGGCTCATCTGTCCAGCTCCACAAGATCTACTGCACGTCTCAAACTCCCCATACTTCCACTCACAATCAACTGTGGGGGAGAGCATTGCTTGAAACACACTGATAAAATTTTCAGGCTATACTGATTACCTGGACAAGGGCCTAGAGTGCAAGATTCTGTCTCAAGTAAACGCCCAGAGCATTCTGCCACGGTATCTTGATCAGTGATCTTGCATGTCCTTCTCCTGGCTCTTGAACCAGCCCCGCATGTTGTACTGCACTCAGTCCACTCCATCCACTCCTCAAACTCCACCTCAATATCCGGTCCTCCGGCTTTATAGGAAAAGAAGCACTATCGTCAATAACCGTTAGCTAGCTGTGGTAGGTATAGCTGCTATACTTACGGCATCGATTGCAGCAAGAGTTTGGGTCTCTGTATGGTATAGCTCCGTTGCAGTCAACCTTTGGGCAGGTAATCTGTATCTCTTGTACAACATCTTTCTGGAAAAAGTAACCATTGCAAGATTAGACACAATTTCATGCAGGGCTGGAGATGTCCTGCTTTTTACCGTGCATATGAACGAAGTGCAGGGTTTGCTCGTAAAAACGACGCTGACGTCGATTGGAAAAACCTTCGTCTCTCCATTCAGAGTTACGAAGCAATGATCTCCACATGTTCCTTTGTTGGTACCGCTCACCATTATCTTCGATAGCATTCGGTCCCACGATGCTACACCCAGCCTCGGGTTGGACGGGTGATAGCCTGGAAGGAAGGACAACACGAGCGAATGGACAACTGCAGTGTAACAGTATTTCACCACCTCCTACCGTGAACGATGCTTAGCAGAGCGGCAAGCGAAAACAGAGTAGCTTTCCACATTTTAAGTGATGTGCAGCGAAGTTTTTTGGCGTGCTGTGGAGCTGGGGGCTCTCTTCGCGCCCTTTTATACGCGTAGGCAGTGTTCTTTTTGCGCATGCTCTGAAAAGGCACCGGCCGCCCTGTGGAATGTTGGCGAGGACGGTATGCGGTGGACGTGCATCCTGGTATATACGCCGTCATCCTCTGTTGTTTGTCAATATAGCGACCTTTATTGAACTGTCCATAGCTACTATATTCTGTTCTCTGTTAATTAGTAAAAACTCTGGGGTTTGGCAAGATGTTTGGAAACCCATTTAAATAAATTGGCACAGAGAAGGTGTGCATACCTCAAAAAATTCAATCTTTCAAACTTTTAATTTTGCTGAATGCAATCTTGTTGGCAAAGTTGCCAAATTTTTCGTATCAGTGACTGTGTGTGCCGATACCAGGCATTTAAGTATTTTTAACGGGCCTGTTACAGTGAGAATTTTTTCACCTGAAGGGGGCCATGTACAAAGTTCTCTGCATGCAGGCAGGCAGTTATGTATCTACTCTCCACCTTCATAGACTGAGCAAGTGAATGAGGAAGTGAGACGCAAAGAGAGGAAATAACATGGAATGTTCTCAGTAGTAATAGACACTTAGTGCATCCTGCCACTCTTGGGGTTTCAGGGTGGAAGTAAACCACAACCAAAGCCCTGACTACCTTTAATATTATGTTTTTAGGACTTCAATCCTCGCTTATTGCTGCCCAATTTGGCACTAGCCTTTGTAACAGAATGTAATGCTGCCTTAGGCAATCCCAAGAGACTTGTATGGTCACTATTGTATGAGTTGACTTAGACCAGACTAAGAGCTTGGCAAATTTATAATCCACATCTATAGCTATTTTTTTGTATCTTCAGCCACGTGTTCACCTTATAATCAGAACCTCTGTTAAATCTAAGTGTGCTGAACTTTCCCTCTCAATAAGATAAAATGTGTAGATCACCCATAGACAGTTATGCCACAAACTTCAAGACGCTAGCTAGCATAATTCCCCAAGCGTAGGTGAGTCAGTTTCCATTCTTCAGACTGTGCCAAGTGAGTCACTAGATAACATCGCCCTATGTATGACAATCCTCATGAAGTACGATGCCGCCGATGTGATGCACATACTGTGTATCACAGATCAGGATGCTCTAGTAGGTAGTATATAGGCTAATGCTCAAGGAATGCAGGACAAACACTTCCACTGGAAGCCCTTTGACATGTTTATACCGGCATAGTCCACTGGCTTCAGTATGATTTCTGACAAAACAATCCTTGGAAGTAGCTAGTGCCGCCTGTTTAACTGGAAAGTAGTAATCACAGTGTATAGCTAACCTCATTAGTTCCTCTGAGATTACCAATGCTACTACTTCTTGTGTCCATGCTATGTGCTGTGTAAATAGCCCTGATGTAATCATCACAGCAGCTACAATAATGTGCACAAAGGCATGCTGTTAATTAATGTGAAGCTTAGTTTAGTGGGAAGTAATTAGTACTGTTTTGCTCTGAGATTATCTATTGTGTTCACCTGAGCCCTGGAAGTGGTAGTTGTTGAGTTCAGACTGGAAAGTTACCAGGACTCCAATGGTGTCGGAGTTTTTAGTAAAATTAAGGAGTTGATAATTTCCCAAGGGCTCAGGTGAAGTCAAATAGTGTGTCCATATGTATGGTGGCCGACAAGTGCCATCCTTCCAATTTCCATTTCGTGTTTCCATTTTCCAAATTCATCTCCCATTTTCCATTTTATACCTCCACTTTCTGTTCGCCATCATCGGATGATGCTACGGCTCATGTGGATAATGGACGCACACAGAAAAAGGCATGCGCCGAGCTTTGGGGTTGCCGGTGCGGCTGGAAATACTGCGGGCATGATTGCGTCGCTAACCTTCCTCGACGACATTTTACCGACCAGGGGGGTCCGGGTGGGGTGTGGCGACTGTGAACTAAAGCGTGCGGCCAGACCCTGCAGAGGTCTGGGTAGCGAGACCAGTGTAGCTAGGTCACATCCAGCGGTGCCGTCAGATATCCGACGTGCTGGCATGCAATATGAAGCCGTTAAGCCTAGAAATAGGACGGCAGTCCGCGCCGCGCTGGTCAAGCTATCTAGAAGGCTGGGAAAACGGAGAACGGAAGAGCGAAATGGAAGTGAAAAATGTAAAACGGAAAAATGGGAGGTGAATTTGGAAAATGGAAACATGAACGTGGAAGGATGGCACTTGTTGGCCAAGGTATATACATATGGGTGCATACATGGTGTAAACTGGGGACCAGCCTTGCACACAGCAGCCACAAAAGGCAGGCTGTTAATTGATGTGGAGACCAGGGCTAATGTTGGGTTTTGATCACTGTCTGTTTACTATTCCCACCTTATTGCAGCCCAAATGTGGGCTGTTAATTAATGTGGAGGCTGGGGCTAATGTTGGGTTTTGTTACTTATTGCTTGATGTTTGCAGCCCACCTTTTACCTCATTGCTCTCTGCCCAGACCCTGCCCTCTAAAGAGAAAAGGGGTCTGGTGACAATTGAGCGATTTCTGGATTCAGCAGTCTTAGTTTTCGGTAAGCCAATCAGATCGCTGAACGTCATGTGGAGCATGTGACCACGTACAACGAAGCTCCATGCACGCTGTGTGTTCAAGAGAGTAACTTTCGTGTGGTTATGTAATATTATCACAAGGTTGCTGATTCAGCACAACCAAGAAATGTCACGACCCTAGAAGACAGGTGTGGATTATGAGACTACATTCTACCCACCTTTTATGTGTCCTTCCTGTCTGTAGCTGCTTTTCCTGTGTGCATGGCAACTATCAACCTCAAAACTGGATATATACTATATACTCTTTGTGCTGGGTAGCCACTGTGTGCAGAGTACTAATTTATGCTGATTTATCCTAATAGTCTAGGAGACTGTGGTGTTTCTCCATTAACCTACTTCACATAGATCCTGCCAAAGGTACTGGCAGTCATCTCTGCCAAAAGGTTGCCACTAAAGTGGCTTTGGGGTTGCTCTTTAAAGGCCTTTGAAATAACACTGTAATGATGACACACCTTGTGCTTTTCTCTGCTAATGGGTTCTCTGCAGTGGACTACTACTATCTGGGGACCACACATGGATGCCAGTGCTTAGATCTAAGAAACCTTCTGCCAAAGCAGTACAACACATCTGACATTGTAATTATTGACTTTGCCAAGGAAATGCAACTATCACTAATCAAATATGTTTGGCCTTTGCCAAGAATCTGGGTGTATTTACATGCATAGACAGCCACACATCAGAAGTGGGTTTCTGTGGAAGATACTCTGAGCAGGAAGCTTTAGACCACATATGATCTTATTCTGAATTTACCCTGCACAGCTGGACAGAGTTGCTGCGCAATCAGGAAGGCCCATTCTGAACGAGCCTGGCCCTGGCAACCACAGAGGAGACACACGTGGCTTGAAAGTATTGTGCGCATGCTCGTGATTTCCGCGCCAGAGGCTAGGCGGCGGCGGCGCGGCGGCGGATAGCATCGCCGCCGCGCCCACGCACAATTATATATTCCGCGCATGCTCACGCGTTTTTGAGGCCTGGGTTCCGAGAGGCTAGTTGCCAACAACACTGACTTTTAACGCATTACCATGGCACTATTATCGGCCTTACGGACTTGTATCTCCGCGTGCAAGAGCCAATGCCAGCTGAGCTTCTCCAACATTGTTTGGACCTAGAAGCGTGAAAGGCCGCGCTGGGAGCGTGATCGATCACGCGCGATAATTACGCGCGTGCGCAGTAGTCCCGGCGTATACGCGCGCGCGCGGAGATACGCGCCCACGCACAGCGAAAATTTCTTTTTTTCAAAGATGGAAAAATCATTCGCAAGCCAGTTTTGAGTCAAAACTGCTGAGTGCAATGGCAAAGGCCTGGACTGCACACACAGGGTACTTGTAGTCAAGTGTGAAGACATCCTCTGACACACGCCCAAACTGCACCACAATGTAGCCTTCTGCAGATGAAACAAAAAGTTCCAGTACAAGTTTAGACTGGTAATTTCATGGTAGCTAGTACCCAATGTTCTCACCATCAGCTGAATGAACAAGTTGAAAGTTTTTCACCGATGCCTGTGTCACTCTTCCATGAAAATTCAACACATAGGCTTGTGTCTCTGTGTAAATACATGTAAGATAGCTTTGGTATCTGCTATATAATTATTATACTTATGATGCAATACTTTTTCTAGTACCCAGACCACGCTCTCAAAAAATGAAAAGGGTCTGGTGATATTTGACTGTTTCTTGGTTGAGCTGCCTCTGTACCACAGGTAAGTTAAGTTTGGATACGCTTGCGAGTACGCAGCGGTCACGGAGCTTCTTTCTTTCCCAGAAATGGCTCAATTTGTCACCAGAACTTATTCCTCTCTTGAGGCTTGGCTTCAGGTACGAGACTATAATACATCTTACCTTCCGACCATGTTGGCTGCTTGTTGTGCACCTCTAGAAGGTCAGTCATTTGTCCATTCTTCCACCTCTCCAGTAATGTCTCACTATCCTAATAATTACCAAAGAGAGAAAGAAGTCACAGTCTGTGGTAGGTATAAGGCTAGGTTCACAATATGTCACATTGTCCCGTCACGCCTTGTCGCTTTGCCGAATCATGAGGATGGAATCAATCTTCGCGGTACCATGAGATACAGCACGGGGCGATGGGGCAATGCGACATATCGTGAACTTAGCCTAAAGCACTTCATTTCTGTCTCACAGAATACTAAGTCTTTGCCATGGGTTCCCTTCAAAACTCTATTAACCCTTAACTATAGGTGGAGAGTGAGTCATTACTTGGCGGCCTAAACTTTTCGTACTTTTTTCTAGCAAGCGAGGGAGAGGACAGGCCAGAAAACCATACTGAATACACTGACTATAGCTGAAGCGCGCAGTGTAACTTACTTTCCTAGGTTTGACAAATGAATCAGATGGCCTAAACTTTTCGTACTTTTTCAAGCGAGTGAAGGAAAGGAAAAGTCGGCCAACCCAACTGAACACATTGACTATAGCTGAAGTGTGCAGTGCAACTTACCTTTCTAGGTTTGACAGATAGTCTCTCTTTGTCAGTAGACATGGCTGGGATAACCACTTTCATTTTCCGAGGTCCCTTGAATCCCAGCACATTAGTGTCCTGATCAGTAAGTGTGAGTAAGCTTGCAGGTGAAATCATGAAGTGTCAAAGCAAGGCAAATATAGACACCTAGGCTAACACCTTTAGCTGCTTTGGGAAGGCCAAGTATAAAAATTAATCATGTGACTGGAATTTTGTCTTCCTACTGGGCTACCTGGGCACCTAAGCAGGCAGGGCTGGCAAAATCTGCATACATTTGGCCTTAGATTTTGCGTTTGCATTGTGTTGAATGAAACAAGGACATTTCAGACAATGCATTGCTGCGGGTGGTTTTAGCATTTGTGCGTACATAGTGGACAAGAGCCATTTCTTCTCTGGTGGCAGAACGGTTCAGTCTCGATTGTCTCTTGCTGGGGTTTATTCCATCATCGTACACAGTGAAAGATGTTCCTAGGAAGTTAGACCTGAAAACAATACGTACTCATGTTCATTTGGATATAGGGAAATGTGTTCCTTGTCTTCAAAACTCTGAGGTACACCTAGACTATTGGTGGCACCGTACATACATACATACATGGCTCAACAACTTGGTAACAAGGTATACATACATACTTATTTACATGTGTGTGTAACCGCTGAAATTTTTTACTAATGTTAGCTAAGTGTTAACTTACCAATTGCTGAAAATTCATGTGTGTCTAACTATTATTATAGTGCACTGAATAATTAGAATGTCCACAAACAGTTATTTAAACTTTGTATTGCAAAGTTTTGTACAAGGTCAAACCTTAGCTTGGCCACATAATTGTCTCCTCCTCGCGAGAGGTCAGTTTGGTTGGTTGAGAGAAGGTAGTTAGAAGATCGACTTTTCTTTCTCTTTCTTGCTGCAAGCAAGAAGACCTGGGGAAACATAGGTAGGTTGACCACAAACTATGCACTGATACACTAGCAATTCTTCTCCCTTGAAAGACCTCACTGTGCATTTTGTGTGGTGCACTTTCGTTTAGAGAGTTAGAGATTTTCAGGAACCATTTATGATGACTCCATAATTTTTTATACCAAAGTTACTGAATACACCGAAATATCCGCCCTTGATAATAATGTCCACTATATACAAACCTTTTCGCCGGTGTCTTCCTGCTCAAGGTGAAGTAAATAGGTTGGGTACATCGTCTTGTCCATTCCTCTCTTGTCTCTAGAGACCCGGCATTTCACTGCCACTCCCTCCGGAGCTGGCCTGTGGGAATGTATACGTGTCCACTCTTTGTTATGAGCACAATGCATGGGGTAATTGTTTAAATCATCCTTATCATAGTGGGCACCCAATGTAATGCGAGTTAATTGAAGAAATTGGTCTCTCTACTTACGTATGTGCATGGCAACCCTGCATTTACACTAATAGAACTCCCCAAATTGAATTATGAGAAGAGGAAGAGCCTTATGGTCATGTTTTGTGCTTGGAGCATTATGTATTTACAATACATTGTGTTGAGGCTTGCGTCCCCCTACCCCACCCCACTCTCTACATCCGCGCACCTCGACACATGCGCTTCAAATGTATTATTTTCCTGCACAAGACCAGAAAAAAGCACAGGGATGGGACACTGTACACTATAGTCTTACCTCATCACAAAATCTTTCAGATTCCCTACATCAATGTGCTTTGGTTTGATCCCCTGTGTATAGAATACCACTGATGAAAACTGGAAGCATACACTGAGAGGGGGTAGTGTTGCTATTCCACCCTCCAACTCTAGTTATGCTACTAGGAATGGTTAGTTTGTCATTTCATTTACTCACGTCTCTGCAACAAATGCAAAACCTTTCAAACCCTGAAGAAGTAAAGGGGAGATGGGGTAAAAGGGAGAGGCAATGTTGCTATTCCACCTTCCAAATGGTCGGTTTGTCATTTTCGTCTAGAGAAATGAATCCTGTTCAAACCCTTATTGGAATGGGAAAGGTGGGGGGCGAATTGGCTATGAAAGAGAGGGGAACTATTCCGTCATTAAGCGCCACCTTACTGTACTCTATTATTATTATACCAAGACCCTGATGATTATATTTACCTTTGTCGGTGTAGTGTCGTCCACAGTTGCAGCAGGTGCCACTCTGCCAGTTATACTTTCCTCATCAGCACTACTGAATGGTACCACCTGTGGCAGGTCGACCATGGGCTCTTCTTCCTTGTCTTCCCTCTCCTCCTCTTCCTCCTCTTCTTCTTCTTCGTTTTCTTGTAAACAGAAATGGTGGACGAGGGGAGGGTAAAGGGTACTCGGTGCAACTTTGTTGTTGCATGAGACTTTAGAGCTTAGGTTTACAATTCATCGCATTACCCTGTCACCCCGCCACATTGACGCATCACGAGGCTTCGCTGCACAACACAATGCGGCATGGCGCGACAGGACAATGGAACCCAACCCAAGTATCATATACCTTAGAAAAGTACGTTGGCGAGAGGGATAGGGGGGCGAAGAAAGAAAGAGCTAGAGAAAGAGAGAGGGGTGAGAAAAAAGGATGGAGTGGGGAAGGAATACAGGTGGAAGGAAGCAGTAAAGAAGAAAGAGAGAGAAGAGGCAGGCGGGTGGTGGAAGAGGTAATGTGACATGCTAACCATCACTGGAATCTTCATCCTGACTGTGATAGTCTAGAGTCTCAGTAAGACCCATGGCTGACAATTTTGCTGCCACTCTGCTTGATGAAGGCTACACAAATTGAGATTTGGTATGTAAGTGTGGCTCAGCATAGCCCACTAATTAGAATGTGTTGACAAGCCAAGTGAGGTGAGTGATGAGGTTAATGAGATGTGGCCTTCAGACTAATGAATATCATTAGTGGTAATTCGGCCATGAACAAGAATTCTATTGTTGTCTAGTCGGCAGACTTGTAAGCCAAGAAATTACCACTCGAAAACACTCGGTGTGTTGCTACTAGAAATACTTGTAGTTCCGCTTAATTCCATGCCCTCGAAACAATTACAGTCTATTTTACCTTCACCTGGGCCTTCGAAAAATGGTCGTGACTTCTTCCACTAACACCATTGGAACCCTTGCAACTAAACCACCATGCTGATGATCATTAGCTAGAAAAAAAGGAACGATATGTCCAAACCTGCTATGTGGTCATAATAGCCCAGACTTAGTTTAGTGACTTGAGGTACATGTACCAGCTGTTAAATACAGCTTTCATGTCCCCTTAGACACATAATGTAAACTTTATGCATGGCAGAAGACAATGTGTACTATCCCAATTATGTACAAAATACTTGAAAGCCCAGGTGTTTTGGCCACTTGAGCGATAGATGTAGCCTTTCATACCAGCTGGTAAGTTGTATCATATGTATTGCGCACAAACGGAAATGTTCATTTCTATTACCTACTGAAGCATGTCCTACAGTCTTATGCATTGTACTCGTGCCGTGCTGAAGACTGGCATAGCGTAGTGGCGGTTAGATTTTCTGACAAGAAAGTTTTAGGAGAATGTGAATGACTACTTAATTTTGATTCACCTGGGGGCCCCTTTATGAAGTTAGTGTGGGTTATACTTATATAAGTCTGGTTGGATTTCTTGGAGCCTTTGCAGCTATATAGCATCACGTTTCACTCAAAGGTTGTTTGTGCACGAAACTGGCTAGTGTAGAATGCCTTGCTGAGTAGTGCCACCTAGATCTTTTACACCTTGGCATCAGGACAGAAGTAGAGCATGCCTTGTGCAACGGTATACCCAATTTGAATGTGATACTGCCCGCAACCTGTCATGTGATCCAGGTGTGCGGGTACACAAAATCCGACCAGAAATACCCTCGAGATCAATATGTATGCATAATGCAACACCATACGTAAACCCCTAATGTACAGTGCTTGAGCCAACTTTGAAATTTTCTATGTGCACACCAAGAGTTTTAAACTTTTTTCACTTCTACGACCTACGTTAGGTGCCACCTTTTATGATTGTGGTTGAGAACTCGAGAGGACCCACAATTTTGGGTTTGGATTGGTTGTTCTTTCCAGTTCTGCAATTGTATAGCCAATTTTAAACGTGATACTGCTGCAATGTGATCCAGGTGTGTGGACACAAAATCCTTCCAGAAATACCCTCAACATCTACATGTAATCTACATGTCCTGAGTGTAGTTGACTTGTTTGCCTTGGCTTGCTTTCTACCTCGTTACCAAGTTATTGAGACATGCATAATGCAGCAACATTTTCTATTCTAAAGGCCAACACAACGGCATGTACACGGTGCAATGTTGACAACTCTCATGCAACAATGTAGGCTGTGATGGGTGCTAAAGCTGCATGAAAATAGAAGTGCTGCCTATCTCGTCTCAACTATCAATCATACCCACACATGGAGGCTTTTGTCTCGAAAGTTGGGCCATGTGTAATGATAGCACCAGCAGAAAAACATTGTCCGTAAGAAGTGATTTGTACATACTTCTACAGCAGTAAGTACATAATTAAGTCAGTGTTTCTATAGTGTATCGCTGCTTCAGAAGTGTTATTACCCAAATTGACTGTACAGTTATCGCTCAAAGCGTGTGTGCAGGTCAGGCAACATGTGTGTACATGCAAGCATGGACACTTGCGTCATTCCGCATATGACATTAAGTAGCTGTAAGGGCCCTCGTCTCAAGTTACAGTGAAGTCTTTGAAGATTCGTCTAATTTACTGTGAGCGTACTGACTCACTCCTGTGTGGCCTTTATGGGTGCATCTTCGAGTAATTGGTCTAACACAGGTGCATATATACAACATGAACGACAAAAGTGAGCTACAATAGTGCAGTAAGTAGGTTTCAAGCCTACCCACTCAATCCTACAGGCATATTACGTTGCACAGACACACACACACACAGGCATACTCTGCATACAAATGATATGCACTTAAACCTATAGGGCATAATGTGTACATCTAAGAACTTGTGTGTGGTCATTGAAACAAGTAGAGCATCGGCACCATATAGAGTGACAGGCATAGTGGCTCACGATATACTGTCCAGTTCTAACTGGTAGTCATTTTAGAGGTTTGCTGTAGTAGCAACATTGTAATCGGACCAGAAGGGTGAGCTTTCAAGTTAGCTCAACGTCTCCCCTTATTGAATGTGTGGCAGCATAATGTGAATCCATACAGTATTCAATGTGTACATACGTACGTACAGCGTTAACTGCTAATATGTTTGTGTGTGTGTGTGTGTGTGTTCGTTCAGTGCAGTGATGTGTTGTCTCTATGGTGCACTGCGGTGTTGGGCAGGAATGACCACAAACATTGTAATATGGGAAGCTATTGTGATCGTGTGGGCCATTTGAGGCAGCAGATATGTTTTGGGTTTGAGTCCCACCAGCAAACACAGTGCTTTTCTCTTTATTGGTCCGGGTGGTGTTAATTGTTTAGGGGGGACGCAGTGGCGCATGCGCGCAAAACGATAAGAACGAGGGTTCCGCAGAACCCAAGGAACCCCCTGGATCTGCCGGATCCGCCACTGGGACGCATCATAGGTGAAGGTACACAAGTAAGCAAAGGCTGTAGGTTAAAAGCTCAATGACGTGTAGGAAAACAAGAAGAAAGAGCGCTGCCCTGGATGGAGTTGTAAAAATGATACACTTGCTCTCTTTATGGAAATTACCTCTTCGCAATCTTGTGGTGTATCATATGTTGTATTGTTGTCTTCGGGTAGGTTTTCAGTAGTGTCGGTAAGTGTACGCATTTCATACGTTGGAGAGGGAGAATCAGTGGCGGTGAGGAGGATGGGGCGAAGGATTAGAGGTGGAGGGAAGAGAGGGAAGGGGAGAGGGAGAGGGAGAAACAGAAGGGGGAAGAGAGGGAGAAACAGAAGGGGGAAGAGAGGGAGAAACGGAAGGAGGAAGAGAGGGAGGATAAGAGGGAGGGTAGGAGGGAGGGAGGGAAGGTTGGCGAGAGAAAGGAAACAGAGAAGAAGTGTAGGATGGTTGGTAAGATGGTGGGGGAGCAGCCGGATCAGAGTTATGAAATGGCTGAAACGAAGCTGTACCTGTACGTAGTAGAGAAAAGTGAATGACATCTCATGTGTAAACTTTTACTGGTTCATTTAGGGTGTTATATACTACCTAAAGTTTGCGTAGGAAACTATGTGCAAGTACGAGTTTTGGAGCACATACAGTGCTGGTGAATACAATGGACCAAAATTGAGGCAAAACACGTAAAATTTACAGCCTCTGTTGGCGAGTGACGTGTACCTAGTCATCTGCTAATTATGCAGTTTATCAGACATTCCATGTAAACGTTGAAATGCGCTTACGACTCATGTACTTGCTGGTTAGTGAACCTTATTCACTGTTTTTCGAACTTCCATGTTTGCCTCTACGTACATACTCTCTGCCCTTGACAGCTGATAATTGACTTATTCAATCATCTCAATGCCATACTTGTACATAGCTTTTGAAATGGAAACCCCAATTTAATTAGGGCAATGCCTGGTCCACCTATGACCAGTAACAGCTGCATTGCGTTCCCCTGGGGCACGTCTTATACATACCGCAGTGACATGAAGTTTTTGTACACCGAGTTGTACCGTTTTGAAATTTGAATGGTGTCAAGTGTCAGGTGTACAAATTGCACATGTCTGACTCAAAAGTACAGTAATGCAGCGGATGTTGGATCAAGGAGGTGATTAATTAAGGCAGACTGACCATATACATGTAGTCTGTGTATACATTCATGAACCATTAGCGAGGTATGATAGCAAGGTGAGTGCAAAGCCGACAACTCAATAGCACTCGAGTAAAGAGCTGCCCTGGGTGGGACTCAAACCCACAACACTCTGCTCTATAGGCAAAATATAGTACACCTATTCAAAGGTCAATGCGATACACGTGTGGACTATAGGGAGCTGTGGGTGTGTGCTGACACATGCAGGTACCACCACATGCACTATACTTAGCTCAGATCGAGGCTCAGACACCAGTGCCAACCCATTACGGTCAGTGTGGTAAAGATGCACAAGACTGTGGTTTACACTTCCATAGATGTGGTGCATCAGGGACTGGTTGCTAGGGAGTTTAATTTCCTTAATCAAAGAGAATTCCCGCAGTAATTGGTTTATATAGGGGACCCTGATCTACAAGCCCACACCCCATCTCCCACCTTCTCGTATTACAGATCACTTTGTCACCACCTGCAACTTTAACTAGCAGATACAATAAGCTCTTTTGTAGTGTAACCATAATATATACATAGGCTGACTATTCTACAGTGTATATTATTTCGGGCGGTGTGTCATACAAAGGGATAGTTTTTGAAGCCAAGGTTCTTTTGTTACCTCACTTTAGCTTAGTCTGCATGACATTGTACATATTATATGTTGCAGTACAGGGCTCATGCTGTCCTGTCTGGGTACTGCAACAGATTTGTTGGATATCCCTAGGAAAACGACATGTATGAACCCTGCTTGCACATGTAGGATTGTATAGGCTGACAATATCCCCTAGTACCTATGTAGCTTCATACATGTCGGTTGCCTAGGGATATCCAACAAAACATTAGACTAGCATGTTGTCCACATACAGTACACATACATATGCACTGCACATACTGGCACATATATGTACAAGAATCTGTGCCACAAAATTAACGTGCAACTTTTGTCTCTTGCAACATTCATGGTTCTCTAGTTACAGTATGTTGGGTTGTTTGTCTTCTACATCTTCCTATTGTTGCATGGACAATCCTAAGTTGCACGAGATGTTTGTCTCATGTGACAAGTTTAACCAAAGTGCAGTGTAAATGTACGCTGGCTTTGTTTGCACGGTGTACGTATGTACTTTGCTTCTCTTCGGTTCTTGGGTTTGCGTCTGCCGAGAGAGGACGTCTACCGAATGATGACTGTTGAGTGGAGGATCGTAGATACTTTGAAGTAAGAGGACGCGATCATGACGAGGGTCTGAGGCTCATCTTCCTGTGTAATGAAGTAGTAGGGAGAAAACTATATGAGAGAGAGATGGTTATAAAGGAGGTATTTTGAGGATGAGGGAGGGAAGGTGTACATGAAAGGTAGGGGGGGATGAGAAGGTCAGAAGAAATTGAAAGTGAGAGGTAACGAAGAAGAGAGGGAGCGTAGTAGGGCGGAAGGGAGGAGGGGAGGTCGGGAAGAGAGGATGAATTTGGGCTCACGAAAGGCAGAGAGAAGGCAGAGAAAGATTTTCACACATGACC
This sequence comes from Geodia barretti, assembly GCA_030341885.1. Lineage (NCBI taxonomy): Eukaryota > Metazoa > Porifera > Demospongiae > Tetractinellida > Geodiidae > Geodia > Geodia barretti. Next base: position 31,258 of record CASHTH010000393.1, read on the forward strand.
TGCTTTGGCTACTTGCGCCTGGTCATCTGTGGGCC